>PVJN01025023.1:0-30486 GCA_004026805.1 Lasiurus borealis | reverse complement strand
ACAGTGACGATACTTTCAGTAATGTTAGGCAATGTTTTTATTTATATGATGGCATTTGATCTTCAGATAATCTAATAGCCAAGAATTATTATTCACTTCATAGTGAGTATATAAACATAGAGGCTTAATGTTACTACTTGCTCATTCTCATAAGAGAGGCTGGTTATTATCAATGCTTGGATTTGAACCCAGGTGTTCCCACTCCAAATCAGAATTCCAACCTTCTTATTACTTTCTTGTTACTTTATATCCATAAAATATACTGCGCAGCCGAGACTGGTTTGTCTCAGTGGATAGAGCGTCGGCCTGCGGACTGAAAGGTCCCAGGTTCGATTCCGGTTGGGGGCATGTACCTTGCTTGCGGGCACATCTCCACAGTGGGGTGTGCAGGAGGCGGCTGATCGATGTCTCTCTCTCATCAATGTTTCTGACTTTCCCTCTCCCTTCCTCTCTGTAAAAAAATCAATAAAATATATTTTAAAAAAATACTGTGCAAAGGCACACAAATTCACTTGTAATATAGTGAAAACATTTCCCCTATTGTTTACAGTTATAAAATGTTTTTACATTCATTATCTCACTTGAGAGCATGGACAGCCCCATGAATTAGGCCAGTTATTATTATGACTTCCATTTCATTAATGAGGAAACTCAGGGTCAAAGTTAACTGATTTCATGAAGGTCACACAGCAGCTCTGTGACAGGAACGTGCTTGATGGTCTGCTTCTCACTCTCAGCTGTTGGGGTTGCAGAGCAAGGCAAGCTGCCTACCAGTGAAAGCTCATATATATATGCCTTCGAGAACTTCGGTGATTCTGAGTGTTTAGTGATGGGTTTCACGTATTGCCTTCCAATATCAGAGTTAATTTCTCCCTCTACTAAGGCATCCTTTTTTTTTTTAAATACATTTTATTGATTTTTTTTAACAGAGAGGAAGGGAGAGGGATAGAGAGTCAGAAACATCGATGAGAGAGAGACACCGATCAGCCACCCCCCGCACGTCCCCCACTGGGGATGTGCCCACAACCAGGATACATGCCCCCGACCGGAATCGAACCTGGGACCCTTCAGTCCCCAGACCGACACTCTATCCACTGAGCCAAACCAGTCCAGGCCCAAGGCATTCTTTTAAGTGAGCTAGGCCTATCATTTAAAAATGCATCCCCGGAGATGGCCAGGATTCATCCAGATCTACGTAACGTGCAATCACTTCAATAGTTGAATATTTGCTGCACAATGAACTCAACACCAATGTGAACTAGACAGACTAACCTCCAAACATTAGCTTAACCAGCAATTTTAAGCTCCTTCTTTATAGATGTCATTCTGATGATTAAAATATGCTTTCCTCTCATAGAACTTGTATGCATATACGCATAACCCATGGACACAGCGGGGTGAGGGCCTAGGGCAGGGTTGGAGTGGGCTAGAAGAGGTAGTGGGGGGAAAGAGGGACATATGTAATACTTTCAACAATAAAGATTCGTTTTTAAGGGTTTAGAAGGGAAAGAAGGAAATGTAAGCTCATTTTAAGCATGTTCTGCTATGTGTATTTTGAGTAATCTCCATGTGTATGGTCATAGTATGCTATATGTGATATGACAGTAGCTTTCCATTTGGCAAATTAATTTTTGCTCTGATTCAATGGGGTAGGTAAATACTAAAGTCTTCCCCTTTTTGTGAGGTGTTTTCATTTCAAGGGGCTCCAACTCGAGACAAGTATAATTTTGAAGCATAGATATTCTGCTTCAAAAATGGAATCACTTCCCAGTGACTCAACTGGGTCTCTTGAATAATTTATAGACTTGTGGTGACAGTAATTTTGCTGAAAACATTTAATAGGAAGGCCTGAATTTTTAAAGTATTCCCATGTAAAGAGGAAAAAAAAAACAATATGATTTTAAGATTGTTTTAAAAACAATACGGAGAATCTAACAGTGAAACGGAAATCCATGTTTGCTTCAAGGTTCTGATGTTATGTTGAGCCGGCAGCAGGGAGTGGGGGTTGCAATGGGGTGGCTGAGTGGAGAGAAGGTTGTTATTAAATTGCATGTTCCTGGTAGTTTCTTTCCCCTAAGGAATGTTCAGAAACGTTGTTTCTAGTGGTGATACAAGTGACAGACTATAGTTTTCACATTATAAATTGCCCCTATTTTGTTAAAGCTTAAATTATTTTTGTTAGCCGGCCACCTGGGACGGAAGAGTCAAGTTAAAACTTTCAGATGAGCAAAGCGGCTATTGAAATTAACTTTCTATTTATCCCTTCTACTGCACAATCTGCCTCTGCCTTTTTCTATCCAATCTCTTTCTTGCCAAATCACTATTTACCGTACAAAATATAAAACAAAGCGGCAGAGCACTTGAGTTTTGAGAGATACCTTGCAAACCCAAATAGATCCATTTTCCATCATGACGGGATTCTGCTTCTGATGGGGACAAGAGCAAGTGGTACTGCTACCCTGTCCTATAGGACGTTAACCTCAAAGGTTCAACAAACTTCCCAGGGATGTGACGCAAGGAGTATGTGGATTTGTTCATAAAAGCATCTGAAAAAAATTTTGTTCCAAGTAGTTAAAATCAATTTGTCCCAATAGTTAAACATGAACATTCATTGAAAATATTTCATTTTTAGAATATTTGCTAATTATAAAAACTGGGGAGATGTATAAAAGAAGCAAAAAAATAAAATAGTATACAATACAAAGATAACTATATTTTGGAATGAATATATATGCATATATTCATCATACATAGTCTTGTTTTTATTATATCATAATAATTGTCACGTTACATAACTATTCTTATGGTTGCATAATATCCATGAATGAATTTATATCAATATTGTCTATAATTAGAAAATTAAATAGTTTATATCCATATATTTTTGTGCTTAATTTCATGCATAAGAATTCAATATTCCAGACTATTTTCTTAGTCATATTCCTAGAAGTGAAATTGATTGGTTGGAGAAAATATACATATATTTTTTAACATGAAAAGAGTGATTAAATTAGAGCAAATGTACATCATAGATGCCTTCTACACCAATAAAGCTCTGATATGCTATTACCCCATTAAATAATTAGCTTCCTCAAGTGGAAGAATCACACATTAGATTGTTACAAACATCCAGAAACCCCCATCAAATGTTTAATTATGGGCATTTTCTTATGAAGACTATTGCTACATCACAGCGCAAACCTAAGAACTAAAATCATTAGGGCATGTACGCGAGGGTGGGGAAGGCTGGGGGAGGGCAATAGGGAAAAGCAAAAATAAATTAATTAATTTAAAAAAATAAAATTGGAAACAACAACAACAACACACACACACACACACACACACACACACACACACAATGGTTAGGCACCTACATGCCATACAAAAATAAATAAATACTTTTATCCTGGGCATGTTATGGAGAAAGATGATAAGGATGATATACAACTTTGCTTCACATCATTTAAAAAGGCCAACAAGTAAACTATAAGGAAAGGGCATCTAGTTCATTCAGTGGAGCCCTTTATATAATTAGCTGTGGTCCTTGGAATATGCTGCTTTTATAGACCAGGCCTTTCAAACATATGTCTGATCTGCTCTACCTATAAGGGGCTTCTGTCCCATGTGGGAGTATAAGCCCAGTCCCTCTTTCCCAATTTAAAAAATTCTCAGTCCTATGCCTTTTAAACATATTTTAAGTATCCCCAAATACTTATTTTTTTAAACTTTTGTTTAGAAAAGTTTAAATTTAATGAATGTAATAATAAGTTTCAGGCCCAGATATCATGTGTGAATCCATATGTAAGAGGATCCCACATTTTAACTCTTGCCAGCACTCTTACCTCTCTCTGTTCTGGTCAAACACCACAAAGTGAAAAAAAAAAGTGACCAAGGTTATGATTTCTGAGCAAATCACATTCTAGAAATAAGATATGAAACCTTTCTTCCCAAAGTACTAAATAACTATATCACTTTATGAAAATGACTTTGATAACATATTGAAGTTTAACAAAGTAAAAACACAGCAGATAAAAATGAGAGAAAAGCTATATGTGAAGAAAAGATCAGAAACATATAATTCTGTTGTATCATCAAACTGCTACTTATAGAATATTTATGATCCTTGGTGTCGAATATGTTTGGTATTCAAAGACCTATCTTCCCACTTGGAATTGTAAGGTGCAATTATTACCAACCCCACTGGCTGGGGCAAATCAACACAAGAGAGCTAGCCAAACATTCTCCTCTCGCATTCCTAAAATAGTTGGAGCAAACCTCTTGAGATCCAATATCTGATTCTCCAGACTATCTTGGGAAAAGAAAAAAGGAAGTCAGAACAAAGTCATACATATTCTGATACAAAAATAAATAAACATGGTTTTAAAAATGAAGAAGAAGAAAAAAAAAGATGACGGACAAGGAAAAACATGCCCTTAGAACTATAATGTGTTTGGTCTTAAAAACTTTAAGGCAACCAGGGATTTTTATATATCAAGATGTGAAAAATTCCTCACGGGTGGGAAAAGATATAAAATGCTGCTTTGTAAGCATTCATCTTAACCAGAAAGGATTTTCTCAGACAACGGCAATACGCACTGTGTGGCAAATGATAAAACAAATAGATCGCTGCTCAAGACTATTTTGCTACATTCATCTAGAGGCCAAAGCCACCAGGATAATGTCTACCCTGTTGAAACAAAATCCCTTGATTTCGGAATGACCACACAGATAGATGTTATCCGTCTGCTTGTGGGAAGGAGCTGCTCCACTCTGTTGACCTACTCCAGGGCTGAGGAACATGGGAACTCACCTCAACAAGCCGGTCCAGCTAAACAAGCTTATTCCTTGAATCTTAATTTGCCTCAATGTGGAAGCTTACCCCTCACCTCTGTCCACCTCCACAGTGTTTCTCACTCATCCTCTCTGTCATGGCCGTCTGGCTCACTGACATTAGCATGTTCACTTGCTTACTTGCCCTCATAGTAGGACACCTTATTTCGTCTCCTTGGTTATTCCCAGGTCCCTGAGCACCGTAGGAAGGCGAAGGAGATGACACAAAATTAGGGATAAATAAATGGAAGAAAAGTGTAGATTATTAAAACGCGTGAGAACAATGAACTCTGAGATGAGAATAAATTACCTGCTCTTTGGGGATGGTTAATTCCCTAAAGTCAGTAGGCACCATTTAGTGCAGTTTCCAGAACACTAGTTCAGGGACCAGCATCAGTCAGTGACTCCATGATTTTTCTTCCACAAGAAAGCACATTGATGTTGATTACTGAGTGATTATAAAAATGATGGCTTTTCCTCACTGAGAGCATTTATGATTTTGTTTCACATATCCTCATTTTGTGCAGATGGCATGCCATGTGTGCGAGCTACACTCGCATTTCTCAGTTTGTCTTTAGCCTTCTACCTCATCCTCAGAGAAAAGTCATCATTGGCGGAGTGTAGAGTCCTTTGTGGGAGCAGAATGTCACAACACTCAGGATGACACCAGTGCCCAAACACTCGGAGAGAAGGCAAAATAGAATGCCAGCAGAAGGGGACGGGAGCAGGAAAGAGACACATGCCAACATTCTATCCATAGGAGGGAAGAGAAAAAGAGTGGTCCTAAAGGCAAAAGTTTTATCCAAAAGTAAGATTTGATTTTTAAAAATCTGAAACATTTCATTATTCTGTAAAAAATGATGTGTGAATGCATTGTCAAATTTTCTTGTTTTGAACAAGTATGGGTGAAATTTTGAAAACAGCAGTACTCTACTATATCTGTTCTAGTGTACTATATGAATTTTGTGTGTTGACAGAGTTAATATGCTTTAATACAAGACATGCATTCACTTCTTACTGGCAGAAGCAGATTACATTTTTTTTAGTTTTTAAAAGCAGCCGTGTTCATGTATGTTTAGATAAAAACTACATTCCAACTTGCTTACAATCAAATTCCACTTTGTTTTTAATTTCCCCTCTCCTTTCCCCACATAAAAGCCCTCTGCCTTGTCAGCTGTATACCATATTGAATCAACCTGTGTTGAAACACTCACGTATTTTGTGAATCTGCTCCGAAATCTCCAAAGGTATTTTTTGTGTGGTTAATCCTCACCTGAAAATGTATATTTTTTCCATTGATTTTTAGAGTGTAAAGGAGGGAAAAGGGAAAGAGAGTGTGAGAGAAACATTGATGTGAGAAAGACACATAGTTCAGTTTCCTCCCGCACACACCTCTACCTGAGCCAAATCAGCCTGCAACCCAGGCGCATGCCCCTGACCAGAATCCAACCTGGATTCTCAGTCCATGGGTCAACCCTTTAACCACTAAACAAAACCTGCCACGGCTCCCACTTGCATGTGGCTTCCTCTCTGGAAAAGGCTGTGTCTAATCTGCCCACGTGCTTCTTTGAAGATGATCCCTGAAACTCGCATCTCTCACCTTTGTCCTAATAGAAATTGACTCCCCCTTTTAATAGATAAATGTTATCCTGGCAGGTCAACAGCTTTAACTATTCCTGTGCCTAATGGTTAGTACCCTTTCAAAAGTGCCATCCTGCATATGAATGAGGGCTTTTTGTCTCATTGTATTACTTTGCTGGCCTTCTATCAGAATGGGTATCTAACTTCGATCACAGCAACCATCTGATGTTTTTTGCCCAGATTCGGTATAATAACCTGAGAGCAGGGATCGTGCTTTGTCTTTGTATCCACATTTCATGACATTTGACAGTGATATGACCATGATGTTTATCAAGTGAATGCATGAACATGGACTACATATGCTTGGAAAGCATGCCTTTACCAAAGAAGGTGAGAATGCAATTTAACAGCCAATCAGAGCTAGTATGATACCAATAGAAGACAGGAATCACATTTCCCCCTCAATTCTGAATTCCCCAGAAAACCTAAACTAGTTCTTTCTGCAAAGTAATTACCAATCTTTTTTTTTCCTGTCACATAAGACCATTTGAGGGTTTCTACGCCAACTATTGTTTCCTCTATTATCTGGTTGGAAACTATAATTATTATAGCTTGTTTTACCACCAGGAGAACTTCCTAAATTCTAGTTTCTAAATTTTGGTCCTGGAGATAAGTTTAGGACTATTCACATACTGGAGTTTTCCATAATGAGTCAAAGTTTTTCATTCTTTGGGAAATCCTCCAACTTGTAAGGTTTAGCCCAAGAGGTCGTAGGTCTTTTTAAAAAATATACATATACAGCCGAAACCGGTTTGGCTCAGTGGATAGAGCGTCGGCCTGCAGACTGAAGGGTCCCAGGTTCGATTCCAGTCAAGTGCACGTACCTTGCTTGCGGGCACATCTCCAGTAGGGGGCGTGCAGGAGGCGGCTGATGGATGTCTCTCATCGATGTTTCTAACTTTCTATCCCTCTTCCTTCCTCTCTGAGAAAAATCAATAAAATATATTTACATATACATATACATATACATATACATATACATATACATATACATATACATATACAGTAGTGGCCCAGCATGCGATATTGTGCACAGTAGGCTGCTTGCTGCTTCCACGCAGCGGCAGCGGGCGGAGCCATACCACTTCATGGGAGGGAGCAGTGCCGCTCCCTGGGGAAGCAGGAGTGAGCTGCTGGGTCGGGCCTAAACCAGCAGTCAGACGTTCTCTGAGTGGTCCCACATTAGAGAGGGTGCACGCGGGCTCAGGGGACTTTCCCCCACACCCCCATGCTCGAATTCCATGCTCCGGGCCTCTAGTATATATGTATATGTATGTGTGTGTGTGTGTGTATAAAATATATACATATATATATATACATACATATATACATTGGTACCTCGAGATACGAGTGCCCTAACATATGAGATTTTTGAGATACGAGTCATTGAGCAAGTGATTTTTGCTTTGAAATACGAGCAACATTTGAGATAGGCATAATTGCGTAGGCCAGCTGCACACGACCCACCAGTTTATCGCGACTCGAGTGTCTCATAGTTTCCCAGGCCTCAAGGTTACAGGACGAATTAAACTCATATCTCGAGGTACTACTGTATATGTGTGTGTATAATATATATATATATATATATATATATATATACATACATATGTGTGTATAAAATACTTGGGCTTCAGTGAAGAAAAACCTTCACAAATTAAAATTTTCCTGACAACATCTGAGACCTGAAAAATTATTATGGATTATTTCTCTCTTGTTCTGAATATTAAGATTCTCTCTCTCTCTCTCTCTCTCTCTCTCTCTCTCTCTCTCTCTGTCACACACACACACACACACACACACACACACACACAACATACATATTGCACCATTTCTACATAAAAGCTGCATCTTTGTAGGAACCAGGCAGAGTGTTTAACCAATGATATACCTGACTTTGTTCCAAGACAAACAACAGTTGTTGTTTTTATTTTTGCCCATGCCACAGGCTATCTGAAAGTATTAGAGGTAATGTGCAATCAGGTAAGTAAACCCATATTACATATCTGTAATTTTCATCCAGTAGGAAGAAAATATTACATTACAAGCCTCCATAATTACATTCAAATGTAATCAAATACAAAAGTTTAAGATCCCAAATCCTTTGAGTTACAAGATCTTTTTCTATACATTTAAACAGTCATATAGCTGCAAAAAAAGTCAAAAAAGTCAAAATAATTCTCAAGGCACTATATATATATATATATATATATATATATATATATATATATATACATATACATACATACACACACACACACACACACACATATGTATATATACACATTTATATATATAACAAGATTGCCTTAACTATAATTGCCTGCCCCAGGCTCTAATTCTTTTATAGCACTGTCTGCAGCAGCCATTTATGTACTCAGGCAACAAAGGCCTGGACAGGGATGCATTTTCAAAGCATGTGTTTGTAGCTAAGAAAATAGCCCTTTGGAAGTAAGTAAAGTTGTTTTTTGTTGTTTGGTGGGGGTGTTGGTTGAAAACTAATACTGTAATAAACAGAAGTTATACATTTGGTTTTTGATCTATGAATCAAGAACACAACCCTAGAGGGTTCTTGCCTAGCATCAAAATTGAGGAAATCTGTTAAAAGAAAAGTCTTAGAAAGGAGACTGAGAAAAACTATGAATAAGACGCAAGCTTTGAAAATTTAAAGTTCATTGTGTTAACAATAAGTCTATTTATTTATTGTAGCCTGCTTCCTCTAAAAAAGTGATCATGGGAAAAAATGCAGAGCTAGTTGATGACATAGGAGGACAAAACGCTAACAGTGCTGAGTCCATCTGCTTCCCTCTCATGGAGACTACCTAAAGGGAAACTGAGTCTGAGCGTGTAAAGGGGTCAGAGACGTAGAAGACACTAACATGTTAAAAACCAATGTGGTCAAAAATATTTTAGTCTGCATTTCCCAAATTCTGTGCATTAGCGGTTCAATTCAGCTAAATGCTTGCATCTTTAAAATATAAAGGCTGTCTTCATACTATATTTTCTAACTATGGAAATTATTATTAGATGATTCTTTTCTCCCAAGAATGATTATAAAGTTTGGACAAAACACACAGTAAACCTTCTTTCCCTGCCTCCTGCTGTTGAAGGCAATTGAGAAAATCTATGAGATCCTGGAGAGGAAGGAAGTGCATTTAGATCAGTGGTTCTCAACCTTTCTAATGCCTCGACCCTTTAATACAGTTCCTCATGTCGTGGTGACCCCCAACCATAAAATTATTTTCATTGCTACTTCACAACTGTAATTTTGCTACTGTTATGAATCGTAATGTAAATATCTGTGTTTTCTAATGGTCTTAGGCAACCCTGCTAGCGGTTCTCAACCTGTGGGTCTTGACTGTAGAGCCTAAGACCATTAGAAAACACAGATATTTACATTACGATTCATAACAGTAGCAAAATTACAGTTATGAAGTAGCAACGAAAATAATTTTATGGTTGGGGGTCACCACGACATGAGGAACTGTATTAAAGGGTCGAGGCATTAGAAAGGTTGAGAACCACTGATTTAGATAAATCCTCCAAGAAAGCATTGATTTTCTTCTTGGAAACTTGCTGATTCAGATTGTAGGGCACAGGGATGCATGTTGCTGCTTAGAGCTCAAAATAGTCACTCTGCCAGGAAAACAGAAATTGGAGTTCAGGGTTACCAGGTCGGCCAGGAAATGAGGAGCCACAGCGATATCACCCTGAGGCAAAATGCAATAGCTGAAATTAAGAATTTAATAATGTGTTTAACAGCAAATTAGACACAGTGAAAAAGAGGATGGATGAACTATATTATAACTTAGTCAAAAATTGCCAGATTAAAACAAAGAGAGAAAAAAGGACTGGAAAAACATTACAGAGCGCAAGGGACCCATGAAACATTGTAAAATGATGTAACATAATTGGAATCACAGAAGGAGAGTAGAGAGAGAATGAAGGAGGATTATCTGAACAGATCCTGGCTGAAATTTGCCAAACCTGATGACTGGAATCAAGCATAGATTCAAAAATTTGAAATGATAACTATGATGATGACCAAACCTATGAACATTATAGTATTTACTGAAAACCAAACACCAGAAAATATCTTAAAAGTAGGCATAAACAGGGGTGACAAAAAGACCAATAGCTGACTTTATAACAGAAAAAAAATTGAAGCCAGACACTAACATAGTTACATCCTAAAATCTTGTAAGAAAATAACTTCAAGCCTAGAATTGTATATTAAATTAAAATATTCATTTAAAAATGAAGGTGAAATAAAAATAAATCATACAAACAGAAACTAAGATAATTGGTCAAAAGCTGACACACACTAAGAGAAATATTACAGGTAGTTTTGCATTGGAAATAGGACAGTAGAAAAGAGAAAGAAAAAAAGAAAGGGAAAAAGAAAAAAAGAAAGAGAGAGAGAGGAAGGGAGGAAGGAAGGAAGGAAGAAAGGAAGGAAGGAAGGAAGAAAGGGAGGGAAGAAGGGAGGGAGGGAGGGGGAAGGAAGAGAGGAAAGGGGAGAAAAGCAAGAGAATGAGAATATAAAATATTGTAGAATAAGATGAAGGTTATAGGAGCATGTATATTTTATATTATTTTATACCTTTTGAAATATTTCTGTGAGAACTTGAGAAAAAAATGTCTTATAAATCAGGACTAGGAGAATAACTACTACCTTCAGAAGTTACTGCCTTTGTCTATAGTAGCTAGTGTATTAATGAAATAAGCTCAAGTCAAGATCAGTTCCTCACAGTATTCTTTCAAGAGTTTTCCTAAGTAAGCAAACACCAAGACAGGAGAATAAGAAGGAAAATTAGCTAATCTTTTATTAATTTCTTGAACCAACTTTTTAAATTAACTCTACTATAATTACTCCTTTTTCAGTCACAAAGTTTTAGGAGCCTAATAAATAGAAATTTTTACATATGTATTCTCTATAGTGGTTATAAAAGAGTAGCAGTTCCTCTTATTACAATCAATGTACCTTTTGGGAAATCACCTGAAAATAAACTACTCTCATTTTCTGGTTTCAATTATTATTATATAAACAAAGCATTCTAGGACAAATAAATTATAATCCTCTCTTAACTTTGTATCATTAGAGTGCTTTAATAGATACATACTCTTAAGATTTCAACTGGTTGATAAAAATACTCACTTTAAGGAATTATGATTTTATTATAAATCTTAGCCTTTGATATTTTTCCCCCAAAGAAAATGCTGAGATGATTTTTAATTCCCAAGGGCCAACTTCAGCTGTCAGTTACCCATGTATGGCTCCCATTGACTTCAATGACTCTCCTGACTACCATGGAAGAAAGCCAAATTCCACTCCAGGATATGCGCATGCAACTCTATTTGAAGTTAGTGGGGGTCACATACATATCCTAGGGCAGAACTTGGCCCAAGGATTCTATACTAATCAATTGCTGTCTTAGCATGCAAAAACAATGGAAAAAATATTGCCACTATAAAAGTAAACCAAATGTTAAAGACAACTCGCTCTCCAAAAGAAATCTAGGAAAAAAAACTTCTCAAAGAAATACAAAAACATTGTCATGCCATTACCCCTCTGCTGGAGACTGAAAACAATTAGGATTTTAATAAGATATATGTTGCAATAAAAAATTTTCTTGGAGGATAAAGCATTCTCACACAGATCTGGCCCACTCAAGGATCTGGCCCATTTCAAGCTTTGGCTTTTTCTTCTCTGAGTGTGTTAATCTTCTGACCTTTCTCCATCCCTGGCTCCCACTATTATTTTAAATGACGTTTATGTCTTTTGTATAAATACAATACTCAAAGTGGCTAGTCAGTTTGGTGCCTTCTTCTGTATTTTCCCAATTAGTTCCCTAGCGTTGGATGTTCTCTAGTTGAATGCATCAAATAAAAACAGTGCAATTACTATAGAAGGGAAAAATAGAACAATAATCACTTGTAGCTATAATTTTCATGTTTTTTTCAAACTCCTTTCCCTGTCTGCATGACAAGTGAGACCAAATAAGCTTCATAAGTTTAAACAGAGAATGTGGTAAAATGTCCCTCTGTATTGCTACTTTAGCAATAACTTCTTTTTTTTAAGGCGAGAGATACTGATTTTCTTATATCTTCAAAATTTAACATACAGAGATGGATGCATATCACAACTGTATTTATGACTCATTATAAAATGAACACGGTGATACAAGTAGAACCAGATCAAGAAAGTATCTGTGTCAGCACTCCAAAAGCCTTCCTGCCTCCCTTTCCAAGAAGACGAAACTTGCTTGGAACTGCTTGTAATTTTCTGCTTTTGCCCTCCACATCCTCCCTCGTTTGCCTCTGTCTGCCCTCTGTACCATTTCACATGTCCATTTTGTCTCAATCAGATTCCTTTTCCCCCTAAGTTGTTCTGTAGTTGCCACCTTCTTGAAGTCATGCTCTCTGACCAGGCCTTACCACCCCAAGAAATCTTAAGTGCCCTCATGAGTATCTAATCATACACTGTAAATATTTGTATTATTTTACTTATTTGTGCATCTGCGAGTTTTTTGAGGATAGCAATTGCTTTATTCGTGACACTAGCCCCAGAATTTAGCAGAAAGCCTGCAGAAAGCATATGCTCCATAAATAGTACTTGTATAAATAAGTTAACTTAAATTCAGAAACCTGGGTTTTCAGTCCAGATCTACTTATTATCTACTTTATTTTTGACAGTTTTGACAGATGGCTCATCTTAAGTAAGCCTGGTTTTCATTACCTGCTAATGGGCGATCATAATAACCACCCAACCAACTCTGATTGCTAGGGATCAAATGAAACAATACAATCACACAGCCTCTTTTAAGTTATATATATATATATATATATATATATATAAAATGTATGCATGTATAATTACTCTACTAGGGGCCCGGTGTATGAATTCATGCACCTTGAAAAGAACTGTGGGATATGAGGCTGCAGTGAGCACAGGGGCAGATCTCAGCTCATCCTCCATCCCCCCACCTGGCCCCTCCCACCACAGCCTTGGTCCCCATTCCCGCCACTGCTACTCCCACACACCGACAGCACTGACCCTGCTCACGCCCGGTGATGGCAATCAGGGCAGCAGTCATTGCTTGTACCCGCTGATGGCATGGAGTGATTGGGGCTAGCACTGTCAGTGGGTGCAAGCAATGGCTGCTGCCCTGATCACCCCTCAGGAGCAGGGGGAGATGGAGAAGCCCTTAGAGCAGTGGTTCTCAACCTTCCTAAGGCCGTGATCCTTGCATTCAATTCCTCATGTGGTGGTGACCCCCAACCATGAAATTTTGCTACTGTTATGGATCGTGATGTAAATGTCTGCATTTTCTGATGGTCTTAGGCGACCCCTGTGAAAGGGTCGTTCGACACCCAAAGGGGTCACGACCCACAGGTTGAGAACCCCTGTCTTAGAGCCAATAGGGGTTGGCTCCCACCACTTGCACCTGTTGATGGCGCCAAGTGATTGGGGCTGGTGCCAAGCAGTGGCTCTGGCACCAGTAATGGGGCCGGTGCCAGCAACAGGCGCAAGCATCAGGTGGGACCACAGCATGCAAGAACAAAGAATTTTTAGTAACCACCAGAGGTTTGTCCCAATGACAACAACCAGCACCTAGCCTTGGTTTGGTGCCCCCACTCACCTGCTCCACCATTCTGCTGCAGCTGACTCCCACCATGTTCTGCACTCTGCCACTTACTGCTGATGCCCACCATGTTCCGTGTATGTCCCCTGGTGGTCAGTGCATGTCATAGTGACCGGTTGTTCTGCCATTCAATTTGCATATTAAGGTTTTATATATATAGATAACTAATACTTAGATAAGAAAATTAGATTTTTTTTTTACCTTATATATTTTAAAAGTTTGTTTAACTTCATGTTTCCTTTAGGTTGAATCTGCTTTATAAATCTTAAAATCCCCGTGTTGATTAAGTATTCACTTAAGAGAATTACGCAAGTCAAGTATTCCATCAAACAGCTGTATCTAAACTGAGACCATTTCTAACTTAAATATATATAGATTTCTTTAGTTGATGTTGCTTATCCAAACCAAACCGTTGGTTTTCCTTTTGTGTGGTAAACAGTAATGTTATCTTTGAAGAAATTAGGAGTCATGCAACATGATACTTCTGAAAAGGTTCGCACTGTGTAAAAAGTCCATTTGTGCCCATACACTCCACAATATATAATCCCAGCCCCAATTTGCATTTTTAACACAGGTAAAATGCCCATTAAAACAAAAACATTTAAAATGTAAAAGCTATTTATTATTTACCTTATTGGTTGAGTTAATGTCTAAATTTTAAAAGCCAATATAACTTTTACTTAAAAGAGGCTGATGGAAACAGGATAAAGTCATCAGAGATAAACACAAGGTAGTAAATCGAAGAAAAAAATGGATGAAAAAGATAAAAAAAAAACCACACTAGATAAATGTAGGCCAAGGTTGAATAAAATTTGTATGCAGCCAGGCAGAATTTTTATAAACCAGTGAAACCTGCAGAGTATAGGACTCGGGTTTTGCAGCCCTTACATGCTGGGGACTGCAGCAACCTGGCTCATGTCCAGCGTGAAGAAGTCAGACTCCCTTAAGGCCTGCTAGGCTGGCCATGCAAGAATGTGGATCCAGCATTGCTAGAACTTTTAACTATTCATAAGAAATTATAAATTCTTATTTTACATGAATTTTCTAGATGTTTGATGTTCTTTCCATTTGTTTAAACTGTGGAGGCCAAAAAACACAGCTTTGAATCACATCAGGCTTCTTGTCTACCAGTATGCAAAATATAGGCACCCACAACAGAACAAATGAGGATACAACTGATTATAAATTGAGTATCTGCCAACAATGCGATGATTTTTTCAGTAAAGAGAATTCTCACCGTAATGGCTAACAAACATGGTATTATAATTAGCATTGGTTATCTCATTAGATTTTTAGACATTCTTATTTTCTTATTTTCAGAGGAATAGAGAGCAATTAGAATATGTCCAGGAAAAATCATTTGAAATAGCATGTTTGGCAAGATTTGGAAAAGGTTACTCTAAGAACTGTCAAGAGAGTTACAGTTGTTTACTCAACTTCATGTGAAAATTGAATGTGGTGTCTCATTGTCTCACACTTGGGCTTTTGCCTTTTCTGCTTCCTTTTGTAAAATTTCCTCTCTTTTTTTGTCTTTATATGGTTAATTCTACCTGGGTAGCATCTTTTACTCCTAAAACTTAGTTGTCCTTTGATATTTCTTCATGTCATTTAGTTCATTTTCCCATCAGAGTACACCTCCCTGTATGGCTTTTAAAATTTCTTTTCCTCCTCTGGATCTTGAACTCCTCAAGGCCTATGTCTTGTTCATTTTAAAAACCTAAGGTCAAGCATAATATTGACATATAATAGAAAATAAATATTAATATATACATAAATAAATAAGTCTAAAGTCAATGAGTGGAAAGATTGATTCTCTCATCTGACATAGTTACACAGACTACTACTGTTTTTCACTCCTCATTAATTTTCATTCCACCCAGGAAACATACTTGGCCTTCCAAACATTTATCACATGTTGACAACTTGACTTGCACTTGTCAGAGGAAAATTAAGGATACTAGCATTTATTGATTACCAACTATGTGCCATATTTCATCATGTAATTCCCACAAAACTCCAAAAGGTAGGCATTATTATTCTCATTTGCCAATAAAGAAAAAGCGTCCTAGAGATTGAGAAATGTGCCCACGATCATGCATAGAATAAGTAAAGGAGCGATATAATGCTAAACAAAACTTATTTTAATTTAGAGTTCATGGTCTTCCCTGAGATCAAAGCTGCCTTTCTGTGAGGGCTGATGCAAAAGGCAATTTTATTAAGAGTAGTACTAACTATATGAAAGGAGCCACATGCTAACCTGACAAGCTCAGGGAAAGGCCTGGATGGTGATCTTACAAACTCAGAGACCGAAAGTAACAACAAAGGATGGTCTGAAATTAAACGTTAACTAAAAGCAAAGTTTACTATGTGGGCAGTTACATCCTAGACTGGTATCTTCACTGACAAGGTCAACTTTTACCTTAACTGAGCCTGTCTGTCTGTTTGCATCTATAATAACACTAGAGGCCCGTTGCATCAGCCCGTGGACTGGTTGCGGGCTCCATCTCCACCAGGATCGGGGTCATCAATCCATGTTTCTTTCTCACATTGGTGTTTCTCTCTCACTGTTTCTCCCCCTCCCTTCTACTCTCTGTAAAAAAAATCAATGGAAAAAATATTCTCAGATGAAGATTAACAAAACACAAACAAGTAAAACTTCTTCCCTTTGTAGTTGAACATCTTTGGAATGCTTAATTAATTGAGAGAATTTTTAATGAGATTAACTGGCAGGAAAATATGTCAATTAGTTCCTTTTTATATCTATAAAAATGTACAATTAGAATATCATAAGTTTAGTTCAAACTCAATACCAAAAAAATTGCATTTGCCCTCTTTCTCAAAGAAATAACAAGGAATTAAAAATAGGTTTCTATTGTTAACATTTTTAAAAAAATGTTTCTTTATAATATGCTAATTCAGCTCTCCAGAGTAGAATTTGGAGAAAATAGTGAGGCCATTGCAATATACTAAACACTACCTAGTTTTTAAAAACTGAGTTGACATGCTCCAAATTGGACTATCATTAAATTAGAACAAATGCTCTGCTTCTCCTATTTGCTTGCCTCATAACCCTGAAAGACTCAGTTCATACTTTACCTGCTTTATAGGAAGTCTTCTATGTCAGGATCCAAAGAGGAAAACAGATACAAACCCCTCTGAGTATTTAAAACACAGGAAATTAGCACAGGAAATTGACTTTGCATATGAAGGAAGAGTTTAAGAATCCAATCAGGCAGAGTGGGTCAACTCGGAGACTAGGGAAAGCAGAAAACTACACTTAAAATTTTGTTTGAGAGATGAAAGGAGAAGGTGGTATTACTAGTCAGCTGGAATCCTAGCAGAGAGTGCCTGACAGGAACTGGAGACTCAACAATAACCTGCCTTCTTACTTCCCTCCCTTCATGTCAACCAGTATACATAGCCTCCAGATCAGCTGGCCTGGGAGGCTGGGACTAGCCTGCTAAGGTGAACCCTTATGAGAGGAGGGTGAGGTTGAGATGGTGAAAAAAGGAATAGATAAAATCCTAATTGGTACTTCTTTCGCCCTAAACATGAGCCTCAACTTCATTCCCATCCATGTTGGATGCTATTTTTTAGTCCCGTGATAGATGACTACATCACGTTGCATTTGGGTTATCTATTTATGTACTTACTTGTGTGGGAGATGATGAGATCAGGAACTGTGAATATTTGATGGCTCAATGAATAAATGAATCAATTCCTCACAATGTCTTGCCTCAAGGTACTTCGAAAATAGGCAGCACAAATTTTATGTCTGAGAAAGAAAAGAATACTTCCTTCATATTAGGCAAATGACAACCATAGGTTTTCATATTAGCCTTTCATATTATTCCAAAATTGTGGAATCTTGCTATATTTTTCTTCTTTTAAATGTAAAAGAAACAGGAAATCAGATTAGAAAAATAAGTTCTATTAATTACAGCAGGCACATATTACTTATTTATTGTGAAGACTTTCTATAAAATCTTTTGGTGCCAAATATTCCTGAAGCTTTGTTGTGTCTGAATTGAAGCCTGACTCTTACAGAAGGAATTATGAATCAAGCAGTGTTTCCAAACCTATGTTCCATGATACACAAGAAATACTCATAGATGTTCATAAAAATGTTGTTAGCAATGGCAAAAATTAGCATCAACCCAAATGTCTCTCAATAAGAAAATGGATAGATGGATTACTATATATTCACATAATGAAATATGTGTAAAAAAAAATAAGGAATTAAACAACCATGAATGATTATGTGGGATTGTCACAAATAATATTGAGCAGAAATTTTTTTAAAAAGCAGGTTGCAGAAGAGTATTAAGGACATTTTATGTATAGCTTAAAATTTTGCAGTGAATATTATTTATTGTTTGTGAATATGCCTTTAACAATTACAGTAAGGTATATATATGTTTATAAATGTATACATGTGTATGTGTGTGTATATGCATATGAGCATATATAATTCACACATATATGTACATTAATATAAAATTCATGAGAACAGCAATCTCCAACCATAAGATATTGCTTACTCTTGAGGCATGGAGGAGAATGCTTTTGGGAAGGGTTATGCATCAATTTTAAATGTATAGTAACATCTCACTTCTGAAAGAGATGGTGGCTCCATGAGTGATCATTGTAGCGCCTTAAATACTTCATAATAAATTTAAAAAGTCACCAAAATGGTTTTGCCTTGACTCCATGAGATAGTTTTTCAGTTATACTCGTGACGTAGAGTAAATCTCTATATAGTCTGTGTGTTACTCCCCTGTACCACACATATATAGATATCCGTCCCTTGCCCTTTCTTACCAGAGGAGGTTCATCATTATTATTTAATAACATTTGCCAAGTAGTTATACATAACACGGGCCTCCAACCCATGAGAGGACATGATCCTTTTCAAGAAGCCTCATTTTTTCCCTCAATAGTAGACTGGCATCCAGCCACGCCCATCAAGTAAATAGCTCTGCACAGGACTGCAGAAAACAAGTCAAGGTGTGCCCTTTGGTTCCCAGATCTGTCACCCAAAAAGACAACGTGCCCTCTAAGGCCTAGTGTACCCTCTAAGGTTCCCCAGAATATCAACACTTCACAGAAATTTGCACGTGCTTCCTCTTTCAATTGAAAAACAGGATGACCAAAATATACAAAATTTTAAAGTACAGTTGGTCCATACTGCAGTTAGTCTTGAAGTGACTATCATCATAGTCCCCAAAACGCTGTCTCTGACTTCATGCATAAAGCTGGTCTTTTCTCTTTAGCGGAATAAAAAGCTGTTTCACACAGCATGACCCTGAGCTGCCTACATTATCTCCAGTGTGCCCCGATTTTCTCATTCCGACATGTTTGTAATTCTGGGAGACAGTGTATACTGACATGAGATTTATTGCCAGAAGCTTCCCAGTGGAGTCAATGGCAGGAGATAAAATTTGGTCACAATTCACATGTGTTTGAAATGAGCATTCCAAGAGAAAATGATTAATTTCTCTTTAAAACCCAAAGGACAAAATACCATACTCACAAGCATTACTACCTCTGCATCCACTCTGTTTCTCCTTTGTTCCTTCGCTTCTCTGTACATTTTCCTCTCTTTTGTTGCCTTTTTTCAAGTAAGGAACTATCCAGTGTTCAGAATAAAAAGCATATAAATGTGTAAAAAAATCCTGTCCAGGATGCCTTCGGAAAATAATGAACTAAAGTAAAGAAGAAAAGTAGCATAAGATACTAGCCCCTCAGTTAAATATCCCCTCTTTGTAAATGTGGAATTTCATATGTAGAGGAGGTCGAGGAGACTTGAGGATTCAGATTTCCTAGTTCTGAGAGTTAGAAATCCCTGCGCTTGTAGAATGATGCCACAAAGCAGCTTCTTAGATAAAGAAAGAGAAAGAACAATCTGTGTGATCAATTATTTTAACCATTGTATCAAATGGAAGTGACTTAAAAGTGTCAGATTCCCTAAATATCTGAACTACATTAAACAATATATATGTGTGTATCTTTTGCCCTGTATATAGAAAGTAATGTGCAAGGGTCAGTTAACAGCAGATGTGACAATGTTTTTAATGTACTGTCAAATAATACTTCCTTCTATCTCACTATCAAAAAATATTTTCTGAGCTTAATTAATAACATCACTAAATAGCAAAACTAGCAAAACTATAAACATATGAATTCAGAAGGGAAAAAATCTTAAGAGCCAAGATTTTTCGTTCAATGCCGCATCACCAAGTTCCAGGCATAGTCCTCACTGTTAAGGATAAAAAAGTGAATTAGATCTAGTCTCTGTCATGGACTATCTCATATCCGAACAGGCCATTATTGTATTGCAGGCCAACTCTATCTGTGGACAAAATTGACAACACACTTAGCAAAATGCATGCAAACGAAGCAGGCAATCTTAGAACAGAAATAACTTTTCTCTAAAGTTCTAAAGAATTTTAGAGTCCAAGCATTTCAAGATTAGAAATGATCTTCAGACATGATAGGGGAGGTTGGGGGAGGGGCGGCTGTAAGAGATCAACTGAAGGACTTGTATGCATGTATGTAAGCATAGCCAATGGATATAGGACATTGGGCTGGGAGGACAGGTGAGGGCATATACTGGGGGGTGGGGAAGGCTGAGGGAAGGTCAATAGGGAAAAAAAGAGACATATGTACTACTATTTGTAATACTTTAAACAATAAAAATACATTTTTTTAAAAAAAAGAAATGATCTTATTTCTACACTTTAGCTAGTCGTGAATCTAATACATCTTCACTGAAGGGCGCATCAGGCTGTGCTTGACCAACTCCAGTCATGGATGCCACATGCTATTTTGAAACGTCTCTAATGATTAAATTCTCCCTCAGTATAAACCGACTCACCCAAGACCATACACACCAGCCTGTAGATTCAAATGGGACCGTATTGAAAGCAATATCTGTATTCCTCTGTTTCACATAGGAAACTGACTCTTTAGAAAATGCCTCCCCAGCCCTGTGTATTTCTAATTGTCCTAAAAAATGTCTTATAAGTCCCGATCAACGGGTCAGATCAATAGTCCAGTAAACTGACATGCAGAACCTGCCACTTCTGCTAAGCGTGGTTGTCTGACACTGGTGACGTGCCACCATCCGTGCTCTTCACTGGGGTTGACAGGCTGGGACAGCCCTGAGCTGTGCAGTGGTCTTTAGAGCAAGGGGAGAGATGGTCACTCCCGTGTTCGTGGTGCACTCTGCAGCTGCTTGCGTGTCTCATGCCATCCTTCCCCAACCCGGTGTCAATCAGGGCTTTTAACTTACTACCAAGCCTCATCTGCACTCGCCAGATTTCTCCAAAGGTAGCTAAGTGCGAAGGTTAGTGCAAATCACAGATACAACACTGCACTCGGGAAGTCTCCTTCCCTGAAATCGCTGAGGCTGTGATACTGGAAGCTCCAGAGCTATTCCTACAAATGGACTTCTGAGATCACCTCCCTCACCGACTGATCAGTCAGGTCTAAATCCCACTGACAGGTGCAGCTTTGACCCAGACTTCAATTTGTGTTGGACTTGAATTGAGTTAGGCTCTGTGTCTTATTTCTTCTTATATCCCTTATAGTTAGCCTAGTGCCTCACCTGTCGAAAAATAACAACAAAAATGTTTACAACAGCCTTGTTGGTTATATTTTATTTAATCCTCACAGCAATCTTGTGCAGTAGTACTATTGTTCCAGCTTATAGATGAATGAACTGAGTCAAGAAAGGACTAATCAATGTCTTTATAATTATGAGGCTAATAAGTGATGTGTTGGGATTTGAACCCAGACACTCTAACCACCACATAGACCACCTCCTGACCTCCATGCCCAGGAGACTCTAGAAATGTTTGGAGGAAATGCTTGTAATATGAACACATTGATTTTTGACTTTCTTCTGGAGACCTAAAAGCAGTGAGCGTTCACAAAGAGGACAGGCAAGCATGTAAGGACCGCTCTCCTGCCCTCAGCCCTCACAGTGGTTTGCAGTTTGAGGCCTCAAGAGAATTCAGATACAGAACACTCAGGTACTTCTTAGAGGTGACTTGAGGTTCAGAATGCTCTGATGTTCCACAAATCTGAAAATGTCTCCATCTTTTGAGTGTTTTTTTTTTTGAGCACGTAATCAATCTTTTTAGAAGAACTGTTTTTAACACTCTTTTTCATCTGTCATTCCCTCCAGCTCTATTTCCTACCAAAGCCTTTAAAGCTCTATCAGCAAAACTCTAGAGCTGCCCTCCTGCTGCATGCTCCATGCTCTTCAACTCTCTTACCCTTTCCGCCACACTGTGCCTCCTGTGTCTGCCCACTGGCTCACCGTGGGCTCAGAATGCACGCTCCTCAGACTCTTCTCAGCTCGGAACTATTTCAAGGAGATACATTTACACAAAGATTGTGACTTAAAAATATCTTTATTATTGATTTCAGAGAAGAAGAAATAGGGAGAAAGAGAGAGAGAGGAAGAGGAGAAAGAAATATCAATGATGAGAGAGAATCATGGATTGGCTGCCTCCTGCATGCCCCACACTCGGGATAAAGCCGGCAACCTGGCCAGGCATGTGCCCTGACCAGGAATCAAACCGTGGCCACCTGATTCATAGATCGACGCTTGAGCCATGCCAGCCATGGGCCATGAAGGTTGTGATTATTAGAACTTGGTGTATTGAGTCGTCAGGAGGCTTTGCTTTAAAAATGTTGGTAACTAGAGATGACAATGCTTAATTCAAAAGAAATAATCTCTAACAATGAACTGTGAGGAATTTTGAGACCTAGCTAGAACTAGACTAGTTACAGTATAAAGTATCTTTTTGAATCCCCAAAGAATAATTATTACAATGAATTATTATGTGCTGGGAAATTCCTTCATTTTACTTAGTACTTACAACACCTTGAGATGTGAATTTTGTCCCCATTTGGAGAGGATAGGAAAATTTCACAATTTGTGCAATTATTAAGAATCATAATTGAGCCTGGCTGGCATGGCTCAGTGGTTGAGCTCAGTCTATGAAAGGTTCGATTCCAGGTGAGGGCACATGCCTGGGTTGCAAGCTGGATCCCCTGTGGGGGGCATGCAGCAGGCAGCTGAACAATGATTCTTTCCCATCATTGATACTTCTATTTCTCTCCTCCTTTCCTCTCTGAAATCAATAAAAATATATTTTAGAAAGAATCATAGTTGAGACTTGAACTCTGACCAGTTGACTTCCTGACATTGTTTTACTGCCTAGTCAACCTCTTATAAATTCAGTTCTTTGGTGAATTCTTAGGGTAATATCCAATTAAGCGGCAAAACCATTACTTTGTGTTAAAATAAAAATAATACCATGTCCAGACAATTTTATAGAAAGAATAAAAGTAGTAAGTAAAAAATTATTGGATTTCTAAATTCTACTCCCCATATTCACAGAGCCAGATGCTAATTATTACCCTGATGACACTTAGGAAAACCATACTCTTAAGATAGTTTACCGGCAGAAATGGAAAAATATATATGTATTACCTGTTTGGGTTTTTGGCAAATAGAGTTTCTTTAAAGAAGGAAGAACACTAGTAAAAATATGTCATGAAGTAATTAATTCTTAGCTAATTGACATGTAGTGTAAGCTGGAATGAGAAAAATATTTAAAAATTTAAAATAATATAACTATCAGCATATTAATAGAAATACAAGGCAATCTATTTAACAAAACTTCCAATTCCTTGCTGCTTGCAAGAGCTATATGAAAAATAGAACAGTACGAAAAGTTGACTATTTGAAAATAATGGCTCAGTAAGCAAATAAATTTCAATAAAAAATAAGGATATTAATATCAATCTAATTTCAATAAAAAATAAGGATATTAATATCAAAGTATATAGGCTGCAACCAGTTATATTCAGATAATCTTGTAGACTTAAGGGATTGTATTGTTTTTAAAAAATGGCACTTGAACATTCAACAAAATTTTGAAATTTTAAAAAATGTTCTGTTTTTGGAGAAAAGAGTTTCATTCAAATACTTAGAAAGTAGGAAACATATTTTTCTATTTTCCTTTTAATGTATAATTATAAAAATATATAAGTATAAAAACGCAATTAATAAATAAATTTGAGAACTGTTCTTTGGGGAAATTGAAGTAAAATAAAAAATAGACAAAATGTTGTTTAAATTCTAGTCAAGAAATTAAAAAACCAGCTCAAGTAAAGTTAGAAGTCAAAAAGGAAACACAATAAAAATACATTTATAGTAAACCTTATTAATTCTCAGGGCTTTGTCTTGTTCATTTTATTTATATATAACCCAGTACATCCATAACTAACACCTCATAGGTGAAGCAGGCTCTAATAAATATTTATAGAATGAATGAACATAGAAGATATTAAAAATTGTAAGAGGACACTTATTACAGCTGTGTACTCATTAACTCAAATAAAAGTTTCAGGTTCAAAGAGTCTTATGCTTAGATTTTTTTTTCAGGCTTTTAATAGTTATGCTTTTTTTCTTTATTTTAAGACATAGAAAAAATGGAAAATTTCCTAGTTACTTTATGAAAGTAAAAAAGTAATAAAATCTGATAAAAAGAGAAAATAAAAAAAGAAAACAAATGATTACATACATGTACAAACACAAAAAAGCAAAACACACAAAAATGAGAACAATATCATTTATCTGCAGTGAGAAAACATTAATAAAGTGATAGCAAACCTAATTAAAATATTTAAAAAGTAGTTCATCATATCCAAGCAGTGTGTCTTCTAGGGATGCAAACCTGAAATACAAGACTGTATAGCCTGTGGTCATCAGCATGACCTTGGGATCCAGGCAGCTTGATTCATTCCGTTTTCTCACTTAGTGGCTGTGTGACCTTGAGCGGATTACTAACCTTTCTGTGCCTTGGTTTTCTCAACTGTAAAAAGGGGATAATAATAGTATTGATTTTAGAGAGCCAGTTGAGAAAATTAAATGATACGTAATATGCTAAGCGTAATGCCTGGTACGTAGCAGAGTTACTATTATTGTTGTTATTAGTATTTAGCACTATCATTATCATTTTAATAATCTCAGAAGGTATCACTGTCAGATTTTTATTCCAGGGCAATAATATAGTAATATCGCTTGAAGTATTGTTTTAGGTTATTTTGATTAACAATTGAATATAAAAAGTGAAAGAGGTATTGTGTATTATATAACAAGTGAAAATATGTGGACTTCCAATATTCTCCTTTTCACATGTCCGGGAAAGCTTTTCCTTAAAGTAGTGTAGGTAGTGTGTGTGACTCATTCATGGTTCATGGTTGAATCTAATATGGGCAAAATCGAACCTCTAGGTACATCCATGCTTCTGCCCTATGATTCACTGCAATAATAATATACCTACTAGTACACTTCAGGGGTAAGGTTTTGCAACTCACTGGGAAAGCTGAAAATAAAATGGCGGATGAGCTAATTTCCAAAATCTAGTGGTAAATTTGAAGATCGCATTGTCACCATGATTTTATAGGGGGATTGTGTTTACTGAGGAAACATGGCAAGGGGAGGTGGGAGATAGCCTAGTAAATGTACCCTTTCGTCCCACTAGGCCGAGGGAAGGGGCATACTAGTATATCAAAGCCTGTAATTGCTCTTCACTGTATAGAATAACTTTGCTTCACTCCTTAAATTAAAATGTGAAATAAGAATCAAACTATCCCCTCAATTATTATAAACAGTTGTGCAAGTGAAAAGATCGTCTTTTCCAGGAATCCCACAAGCCCACCAAGGAATAAATCATTTTACAATTCTGTGAAGTCATTGTAATCTGATAGAGTGAGACAAAATTTTAGACTTTGATTCATCACCACTGTGTGTGCTACTATATCACTGCCCAATGCCATTATAATTTCACTGCCACTCAAAACTACACTGCAGTCCCTGAAAGGTAGCAGCTGCGGGGGCGGGGGAGGGGGACCACTGGTGACCTCTCCTAAAAAAAAAAATGAACAGGAAGTGGGGAAACAGCACCTCATAAATTTTACCCAATCACAATCAACAGCCACCAAGAGTTTATACTGACTTTTGTATTTTCTGTGATGAATATGCCTCTATCACAACATTGAGGCCACTAAATTCTCATGGACTGAAACTTGGCTTAATGTGGTCATCTCTTCTCTCTGGGAGTTTTAGAAACTCTTCTGTGGTCATACTATTCTCTTAGAGATTAATATGGATGTTAGATTTACATTAAATACCATTATCTGTAAGAAGACAAGTTATAGCTTTTTCTCAGGCTTCAGAAACAGACTTGGGAGACATTTGAGTAAAAGAAAGTACCAAAACAAGTTTATGTAACTTTTGGAAAGTTTATAGTTTGAAAATATTGTTGTATTATGTTCTTGTACCCACAAAGCAATTTTATTTAAAAATTACTTTCAACTCATGGACAGGTGGCTCATTTGGTGGTGTCATCCCATTCACCAAAAGGCTGTGGATTCAATTCCTGCTCAGAACACATAACTAGGTTGTGGATTTGATCCCTAGTTTGGGTACATGCTGGAGGCAATCTATCAATGTTTCTTACATCGATGTTTCTCTCTCTCTCTCTCTCTCTCTTTCTCTCTCTCTCTCTCTCTCCAATAAATATTTCCTTGGGTGAAGATATTTTTTAAAGTGACTTTCAAAAGAAATATTTTTTCCTAAAGATAAAATGAATATATATTTGTACATATTAAAAAGTTTAGAAGATTATAGAATATTAATCATGTGAACTATTAGAAAAGGAATAGTCTTGTCATATATTCACATACTTTGTTTAGTTTCTTAGCTGAATCTGTCTCTAATACCATGTCCAGAAACAGAGGAATGTATGATATTTTTTTTAAAGATATGAACTTACTATTTTTATTTTTTCTATGGAATTGCACTTTTTCGAATTAGAATTCTACATTTAAACATTTGAAATAATTCATATCTTCATTAAATATTTTTTTGTAAAAGGTAAGAAAATATTCTCTCTAAATGTGGCGAGATAACTGGCAATCTCCAAATAAATTTTGTTAGATGAACTATATTCTAAATTCCAATTCATTTTATACTGAAATGGATAAATATTTCAGCCCAAATATTTTCACAGGCACTGTCTCTTTGCTTCCATGTGGAGTTGCTTTTTCAACAAATATTTTTATAATACAACATTTCTCAAATAAGTTGTCTCTACTTATGATTTCCCTGAAAGTATCACTCAATTTAGATGTTGCAAAATTGTAGGTTTTCTTAATTTTATTCCATTCCAATACAGGATATAAATTTATTTAATTAAAAAATAGGATATTTATCAACTAATTCTTGCCACAAGTCAGATGTTCCAAAGCTGTTGTGCAATTCCAAAACCAGCTTTCATACACTGTCTGTGATCTCCTTCTTTAATTTGTTCAGCTCTCTATTGCTTTTGTAGAGATAAATGTCTTCCTGTTCACAAGATATTGTCTTCAACAATTTCAATTCACAAAAGTTTCTATCTAACTTTGCTTTTCTTGCCAAACCATTTGTTGAATACTTAAAAAGACAGTTCAAGCTGTCTTTAAACAAAATATAATAGAAATTTAGAGAAATCATTTACCAAAAATACATCACTTTCAGTGTAAGACATTATGTTGATTTATAAATTAGTTATTCAAAGGCTAAGGCATTCCTAAAGGCTTTCCAATCAGAGAATGCAAAGAGAGAAAGAGTAAACTGCCAGCTGAAGACTTTTTAAAAATTCAATATTAGTTTTATCGTGACAGTTTAGTTATTCCAATTGTATACATTAAAATTTTTGTAGATTTTGGCAATTGCTTGTATTTCAATTTGTGAACTACTATAGTTTGTTTGGATGAAATTATGAATTATTGTGTATACCACAGTCAATTCCATATACATTCCTTTTCTGTAGGTTTCTCAACATTGTTGTTACCATGGTGATGTGCTCCACAACATTTTCTACTCATATTATCACCACAACACATGGTATAACTTCAATGGTATGGTACACTTTTAACATTCACAATGATATTAGATGTTTTACCCTTAAAAGAATAAATTTTTGAAGTTTTAGTTTGAGTCCAGCAACTATATGGTGAAAAAGAAAGAAGAAATGCTATTGGAATTAAGAGATTTTTACTTTGGAGCATCTGCTGGTACAAAACTGACATCTTTAAACTTGAGATATTTTGCTAAGGAAGCCATTGTATTTTCTTTTGTCATTTCCTGCTTTATGCATGAACAACAAAAAATGGAATTGAAAATGAGCGGTGTAACTTAAAACAACAGTAAATTAATCTAAATGAAAACTCATGATTCAAATAGAAAAATGTAGGCACACTTATTGTGTTTGCATATGTGAACTTGCTCTTTGAGCCACTGTGTTCCTAAATAACAATTTTTGGTTGATGTTGATGACTTCCTAGCTGATTTTTTCATCCTCTGTTTTCACCTGGTCAGTGATACCACTATGGTCTTTGTGCTGAATGCAAAATAGTACCTTTAAAAAAACTAAATATGTACTTTCATTTGAGGACATTGATGACAGAAGGATTTATTTCAAAATTCAAAGAGTAATAGCAAACAACAGGATAAATAGCTATAGATCTACATTGGTTGATTACATCACAAGAGCATTTGAACTATACTTAATATATATTTTAAAACTGGACTGCTCGGGCTCTATTTTCTACATGTAGAAATCTCTATCTCTATCTCTGTATCATGTATATATCATCTATCTATCTATCTATCTATCTATCTATCTATCTATCTATCATCTCTTATCTATCAATGACCATGAATTTGCGGACCCCATAGGCTGCAACACAATTGGCTATTATACCAAGTGGCTGGTGAGGGAGAAGCACCTAAACTTCTTTACCGTCCCCAAGACTAAAGGAATTAACTGCTCGGACCTGAATGCCCTGCACATTCTCCTTGATCTTGGAAGGATAAGAAATAAATAAAGAGGTAGATGGGGCATTGCAGGTCATTTTTTTAGTGAATTTGTGTTTCAGACCTACTGCCAGTAAGAAAATAACAGTAGCTGGAAATAGAGGTCTATCAGACCTATACCACTTTATTTTTATACAACTATCTATATATATATAAAAGCCCAGTGACCTGAAGGACTGAATGACCAGAACAACCAGAATGACAGGTGGCTATGATGTGTACTACAGCAGCCAACCAGCCTGATCCAAGCCCCAATCATCCCTCCCCATGGCCAACTCCACCCCAGATTGACCACCAACACCCCTATCAGGGGTCGGACCGGCTAGCCAACTGCGTATGGTCCCTCCCCCGAGTTGACCTGGCCCCTGATGGGCCCCAACAGCCCTATTGGAAATGGGGCCACTGGCCAACTGCCCATGGCCCTACCCTGTCAGCCCACCCTCCCCCATGCATGAATTTTGTTCACCGGGCCTCTAGTTAATAATAATACTTGGAAAATAAAATAAAATACTGGGAAATATGTCAACTGAACAGGCCCTGGAACAATAGGTAAACTAAGACTCTTCTGCAACTGGGATGACCACCCAGCAAGCTTCTAATGACATATCGGTTTTAGGGACCATTTACTAAGGGCTAGGACCTACAATGGTGACCAAAATACAATCCCTACTCCTTACACAGGCCCAGTTTGCATAGTTCACTCTTGTAAAGCATACAGTTTCCAAAGGTCATTTTCATAATTAACTCCTCTGGTACAGACCTGCTTCAGGAATCACATGATTCCCTCTGCCACCGTTGGTTTTGAGAACTTTCCCAACTCTCTCCAGAGGGGCACCCACCATGGTGGAGTGCAACGTGTAGTATCTCTGCTTGTGCTGTTTTAAGAATATCATCCCTTCTCAGCCCTGACAGGATGGGCCATTGCTATAACGAAGATTTCTCACTCAGCTTCTGTTGGTGCCACTCAGCAGCTCTGAGAGCAGCCAAAGCCACAGGAATGTCAGGGCGATTATTGGCCAACGTCAAACTTACTTTGGAGCAGAGGCCCCTTAAGTTCAGGAGACAGATTTACCTTTCTTACGAGCTTAATAAAATTAAGCAAATCAGCACTTCCTGCTGAAGGTGGGCTGCACAGCCACCACGCTAGCAGTATCATTAAGAAAGCACATGTGTTTAAAATAAAATTGTTTCTAGCAGTAAGTCTCAAATACCTGCTATTCTGGCATACCTTTTGATTTTTAAGATTCAGTCAAGCTGTGATGACTTTAACCTTATTCTTTGAAACATTCTCCTTTGCCTTCTCTTCCATTCATCTATTAGATTGAATTTCTTCTAATGAGAAGAGAAATATAATATAAACTCAAAATATGCTTGAGGATCGAGCTGTTGTCATTCTTTTCTTCCACATAAGGCATTTGTACCCCATTT
>PVJN01025022.1:0-30490 GCA_004026805.1 Lasiurus borealis | reverse complement strand
TTGTTTGACAGATGTCAAAAGTGCAAAAGAACACTCCAATTCATCTCCACTCCAATTCTTATTAGAAGGGGGTGGGGTTAAGAGGGGGAAACTTTTAAGGTCTAGTACCAAGTTGGCTAGGTTTATTTCCTAAACCAAGTCACTGCTTGGTTTTGCAAATTTAGAGGGCCAGGCTCTGTGGGCTTCTGTGGTCAGGGACAACAGGGAGCCGTGGTTGCAAGCATCCCGTGTGTCCTTGTGTGTGTGTGTGGGGGGGGGGTGCTGCCAGAGGTCCTTCATGCAGCTGGGCCTCAGGCTGGCAGACCTGGTCATGTGGCTGGTCTTGCTTCTGGGACTGCACGTGGGAACTTGCCTGGCTGTAGGGGTGTGAAGCCCTAGAAGAGGAGGGTTGTGGGAGGGAAAGGTTTGCTCAGGGTGATGGGAGGGTCTGGCCTCTCCCTAGCCCTGGGAGAGAGGTGGGGCCTCCGTGCTGGGAGCCCTGGCTTTGCTCCCTCCAGGGCCCGCTGAAGAGGTGGCAAGGGTTTGCCCTTTTCCATACCCTGTGATGGGTTCCATGCAGGGCCCTCCAGGTCTGTTGGGTGGATGGAAGGGCCTTGCTGTGGCCTTAAGGGTGTGGGCCTGGGACCTGGGACCTGGGAGGGTGGGGACTAGACGAGCAGGTCCTTTTCAGAAGGGGTGTCTGGGTCCTAGTGGCCCGTCAGGGCAGAAACCTCGTGCCAGGCCTCTGCTTGGGTGTGCTTGGGGTGGGCATTGCTGCTCTCTCAAACAGCTTTCAGAGCAGGGATGTTTTACAGGACCAGAGGCGGCACTTGGAGAACACATTCTGCCAACAGAGCTTATTAATACAGCCAGATCTTTTAAAATAACACCTCTCACCCGCCCCGCTTTCCCCAGCCCCAAGCAGGCCCTTTTCAGGCTGGCACCTCACTTTTAGAAGTAATTGACTAAGTTTTGCTTTCAATTTGCTATCTAGACATCTCCGGGTCCCTACCCCACTCCTTTAAACGGGCATTAAGGAGCTCCTACACTCCAACCAGCTTGGAGTTTGGGTGCTCCGGGCACAGCACCAGTCAGGCAATGCCACGCTCTCTGTGGAGAAGCCCCGCAGGCCCAGGATCCCAGCCAGCCCCCACCCAACCCCCACCCCCTCGCCTGCAGACTACCACAGGGTGTGTGGTGGGGGTGTAGAGTCCCTCCACCTGGTCCCACTCAGAAATGTCCCTCACCCTTCACAGCCCACTCTGGAGCACTGTCTTTGTACCTAGGGTAACCCAAGGCAGTGGATCATGGGGAGATCTCAGATTTAACCACTGCCAGCCTCCCAAGAAGTCCTCCAGGCTGATGGCGGAGCCGGAGCCATGGGGATTGGGGTGGGGAGGGCTGCAGCCAGGGTGCAGGGGAGGGTGGGAGAGGGGAGGCCAAGCTGTGTCACCAAGAGCTCCCCATCTTTCCTGCTTTTCTCCAAATGAGATGTAAATATATTCATTACAGTGTGATCCCTCTGATGAAAACAGATAAACATTTTCATAGGTCAGCAACGTATTTTTCAATTAATTTCAATATGGAGGCACCCGCACAAGGCACCCAGGGTGGCCCTGGCGGAAACCGAGGCCCGGATTGTAGGAGGCACTGGCTCCAGGGTCCAGAGGTGTCAGACCTAACTTGGCTGTGCCAGGCAGGAGGGACCGGCACTCACCGCCCGCTGCCTGGGAGTCCCTGGGACCTGGCCCCAGGAGGAGGAGCAGCCCATCCTAGGCCTCACAGAGTCCCCCACAGGCTCAGTCTGGAAGTTGGGAGGCTGGGCCACCGGGAAGATGGGACGCTCTGCTCCTGGGGTGGGCGGGCAGGCTGGGGGCTGCCGGTAGAGCAGTCCTCCTTGGGGGTGCGGCTGGGGCATCCCTCCTGCATTGCACACAGAGACAGTCGCCTTCAGAGATCTCTGTGCGTCTCAGCCAGAGAGACAGGGCCTCCCGAGGGGCAGGCCGGCGGCTCTCTCTAGCGGTCACCTCCCTTGTGAATGTGCCCGCGTTCAGGGGAGGTTTAGGAGCCCAGATCCCGGCATCGGAGCCTGCTGACCACCAGGAACGTCCTCTGGGCTCCGAGCCTCAGGCTGCGGGGCGGGCCGAGCAGCGGCCAAGGGGCGGCCCTGGGCAGTGTCCAGCCGCAGCCCGGCTGCCCGCTCAGGTGCCGGCCTCCGGGCCCCTGGCAGCCACCGGGCAGAAGGGACGCGGCGCACGTGGGAGCCTCTGCCTGGGTGGCCGCCTGGGGTCCCCCGGGCGGTGCACTGAGCGCCAGGGGGAGCAGGACGGGGAGGCCGCAGGCGGGCAGCGAGGCCAGAGTCGGGCACGAGGGGGTGTGGGGGGCAGCGGGGGTGCCGGGAGGGGCAGGCCCGGTGCCCAGCAGCGCGGCCACACAGGATGGCTCCCCTGGAAATTACCTGAGACGTGGGAAAGCCACGCGCCCCCTTTCCAACCGAGACACTCTCGGAGCCACCAGAACTTGGAGGGCTTTGAAGTCGGTTTAAACTACAAGCTTTGCTCAGAACATCAAAAGGGCCACCTCGGACGCGCTTTCCTCGGGAATCTCTGGGGAGTGCGGCCTCACCTCCTCCGAGGGCCCGGCGGAACTGGAGCGAGGGAGTTCAAATTCGACCTTTGCCCGGACGTGCACACCCCAACCTGCCACCAGGCGGGATGGGTGGGTCCCCAGGGCGGGGTGGGAGTGGGGCGTTTCCAGGCCTCTGCCCCTCAGGCTGGGGCGGGTGAGCTGCCTCTGGCGATCAGGTCCCAGCGGCCCCACCTCCCCCGCCGCCCCCATGCCCCCGGCTGGCTGTGCAGTCAGGGGCCCTGGGGATCCACCTGAGCTTGTCTGCTTGGAGCATGCAAAAAGTTTATTATTATTTTTTAATCGTTTTCCCCCTCCTCCTCCTCCTCCTTACCCCTATCCTCCTCTTCCTCCTGTCCTACCCCTCTTCCTCTTCCTTCTTCTCCCCTCCCCCTCCTCCCCTCCTCCTCTTTCTCTTCCTCCTTCCTCTTCTCCTCCGCCTCCCCCTCCTCATCTTCCTCTTCCTCCTCCTCCTCTTCTTCCTCCTCCTCCTCCTCCCCCTCCTCTCCTATGCAGTCCTTACATCTCCCACAGTGTAGGCCACCTCCAGGAGCTCCTTGATCCCTCAGAACAAATCGCCTGGATGCCTGCGGATGGGAAAGCACGGAGGAACGTGGGGTGGGTGTGCAGGGAGACACAAGTGGCAACTAATAAAACTCTTGTTAGAGGGCCTGCTCAGCATCCGCCGCGTCACTGCGCCTTTAACTTGGGAAGCCAAAGAGTTGTATTCCTAAATGAGTTAAAGAGCCATTTACCTCTGTCGTGTTCTATTCATCAAGCCACAAGTTGAGAGTTCCGAACATGAAACTATTTGTTTGCTTACACAACCAGCTGGGCGCAATTTCACGTCTGAGATATCTATCTGAAAGCGCCTCTCATTTATTATCTCTCCCTGTCAGCGGACCCATTTCCAGCTCCCCTCCCCCCTCGGAGATTATTTATTTATTTGCCTATTTATTTACTGACTTACTCACTTGTGGTGGGACTTCTTTGCCTGGGAGGACCTGGTGAGGAGTGCTCCCCGGGTCTGACCGCTGCCAGCGGCTTGCGCTGCGCCCAGAGCTGGGACAGGGTGCGGCAGAGGCCCACTCGGCGCCCCCGCTGGCCCCCCGCCGGCGTGCGGCCCGGCAGCGGATGGGCCTGGCCAGACACAGCTGCCTTTCTCCCTGGATGCCCCCCCTGCTAGCTCTCCCCAAAGTAAGCCTCAACCACCTGTGCAAGGAGAGGATGGAAGGGAGGCCCGGGAGTTGGGGTCCCAGGATACGGATTTGAGCTATGCTTTCACAAAGCCTCACCTAGTCCCAAGGGGCCAATTTCCTCTTCGGGCCGGAGCTTGAGTGAGTAACCAAGATGTAAATAGTTGTGTGATGGGTTGGGGGAGGGGGCAGTGCATTTATTGTGTGTGCGGAGGGGAGAAGGCTGCACGTGGTTTCAATTTTAAAGCACAAAGAAATAACATGCAATGCAGAAAAGAGGTTTATGAATGTAATTGAGAGGAAAGAAAACAATTAACACGGTGCAAGGTGGCACCCTCCAACCCTCGCCTTCTCTCCTACCCCAATTTTGAGAAATCCGGATCTTGTCAATAGAGTAGGTCTAAGGCAGTTGGATCCGGCTGATAAGGGAACCTGTGATGGAGCTCACAGTGATGGGTGGATAATGGTGTCTCTCCATCTCCTAGTCTGCTAAGGCCTTCTCCAACCAGGCTGAACGCATGGAATCAAATCCCCAAGCCCAGCGCCTTAAATGTTCCCGGTGGTAAAGATGGAAAGGAGAAGGGGTGTCTGGAAGGGAGGGGAGAGGGAGAAGGAGAGAGAGATAGCGAGGGATTTCTTTAAGGCAGACCAGGCTGGTCTCTGCAGGCTCTCCTATTGTGTTGATTTACGAAGACATTTGCTGTATATAACGTTTAAGGCTGATAATATCATTGCGCAGCCAGATAAATAAAGCGTTGGCCCAATGGTGGGGTCAGCGATCGATCTCTGGGCTCAGAGGAAAAAGGAGAGAGACAGGGTCGAGCACGAGGCTCTGTCTGTGTGCTTGTCAGTCGGCAGGCAGGAGCCCGAGTGTGTGTGTGAGCGGCAGGGTCTGCCAGAGAGAACCACGTCTTCAGCTGGCCAAGAGGCTCATTAGCATTCCCAACCCATGGACCTGCGCTGACAACTAACAGAGATATCCCGCTCACCACCAGGCCTCCTCTCCTTTTGTCTTCAGATCTGGAGGAGAAAAAGATTTCTCGGTGGAAGCTGGAGACTGAACTTCCATGTGGCTGTTGGAAATTCAGGCTATTAAAAAAAAAAAAAAAAAGGTTCCAGGATCTTTGCCTGATCCTTCACTCTGCTTTAAAAAAAAAACTTCCTTCCTAAAGAAGGAACTATTTTGCTTTTTCTCTCTCAAAGTGTTCCATGCTGTGGAAACTTCAAACTTAAACGAGAGAGAAGATGTCCTCTGAAAATGTTTTGCCATTTCTCCTAGCTGACACTGCCGAGGGGTGGATGTTTGTATGTTAGGCTCACATGCACATGTAAAGTTGGTACTTTTAGTTAAAGACTTCTAGAGCATAGCAACCAGGGATTGTTTGAGCTTTTTTGTTTCTCTTTTTTTCCCTGCCTTTTTTTTTTTTTTTTGGTCATGATAAAGTTCATTTTATTTTCTACAATAAATGTCCTACTTATTTCCCACTCTCCCTTGTTTAAATAAAGTACATCATTCAAAATTAAATGGATCTAATTTTGTATTAACTATCAGAAAGAAGCAATTTCAGAGGCCTCCACTATTTTAAGAAACATTGTAAAATTACACTCATTTATGAAGTTTTAATCACCTTGTACCTATTTTGGGGAAAGTGTCTTTTTGCCATATCACACAGGAATAAATATGTATCCACTTTGCTCTCCTGGATCCTGTGCCTTGAACTTCTTCTAAGGAGGCAGATAGTTTTACATCAGAGTGTACAAATTATCCCATGTTGACAGATGTTTGTCACTTAGTAACTTCTTTCCAAGTTTTCCCCCTCCCCTACGCCTTCTTTCTAGCTTGCTTTGTTGTTTTAAAATATGCATGTCTCTCACTGGAATGCCAGTCACGAGTGCAAACTTTGTGTCCAACCTCCCACATGAAATGATCCTTTTAGAGGGAACTCGATATGTCTCAATCTGCACTTCACTCAAAGCCTCTGGGTACTGGCCACTCACTCACTGGCCCTGGCTCCAAAATAACTCAGCAGAAACAAGTTTCCAACCAAAAATCCCCTCGAATGTCTCCCAGGGAAGAAATATAGCTCCTATAATTAAAGGAGGCAACGGCCAGAGGGGGAATGCAGCCGGCAGCCAAAAAAAGTAAGAGTTTTATTTATTTGCTGATTGAACTTGGTTTGTCATAACCAGCAGGTTTATCCACACTGGAAGTGCTGGAGGTTTGTACTGTGTGTGCACAAGAGGGAGAGGTGGGGAGGGAAGAAAGGGGAAGAGAGAATGACGTGGAATAGGCAGAATGAAAGAGACAAGGGCAACTTTGGGAGAGAGAAAATTATCTCTGTGAACAATGTAATGTATAGGAAATTTCCTAACACCGAGATTTGCAGATTTGAGTAAAAACTTGTAGCTGGGAAATAGGGGGGATGGGGAACTCAAGAGGAGATGAGGGGATAATTATAGTTAATTCTTAAATGTGGGGTATCATCAGGAAAAGGAAGACTCTGACTGTTTTCCCTAGAAAAGTAGTGGGGCAGCAGGAAAATGATGAGCTGTTGCAGTGTGTGGCGGTTTTGGTGTGTGTGTGGGGGGGGGGTGGAGTTATAACTAGAGGAACTGCAGAGAAGGGAAGAAGTTTCGGGACTCAAAACAAAAGTGTTATGGAGCCAGGAGCCCTCCACCATCCTTGGCAAAAGTTGCCTAGTAAGTGTTGGGTGTGAAATCATCTCTAGAAGACATCAGGTTTGCCTCTTGCTTTAATTATGTTTACCTATTTGAGCTGATTCTGGCATTAGATACAGGTGTAGGATGATTGGACTCACAGGATGAAGAACACCTCCCAATCTCTTCAGACCCCCCCCCCAAAAAAAAGGCTTCAAAACAGAAGGAGTACTCAGCCAGGGCAGCTCATTTCTATTAAAAAGGCAAAACTTTAGCACTGATGAAAAACAGATGAATTTTTTCTCCCTCTCTCTGAAACAGTTACTCTCCTTTACTGATGTGAAGTGACGTCAGCACGCCTGCCCTATCCCCTTGGAGAGAGAAGGGAGTGAGGAGGAGGGGATGGAGGGAAGGAACTGAGAGAAAGGGGCCACAGAAAAAGAGAAAGCTCTAGGCAGAGAGGAGAGGATGGAGGGAGGGGTGGGGAGGAGAGAACAAGAATGAATATCCCACACGTTGGGGCCAAAATTCCACAAAGAGTGGGCAAAACAATGCTTTAGAAGCTGGTGATTGATAGGACACCTTTCTCTACCCTCACCCGATCTACATATTCTAACATATGGAAAGCTTACAGGCCCTGTGCACTTATAGGAGCCGATAATGCATTAGCTCTCAGCAATATTTACAGCACCACTTTTAATACACACCAGATGGTTCGCGACTGTGCCGCCTCAGCCAGCTACACTCCTCGATTTTACTCGGCGGCACTTTGTTGCAATTACGCTCCATGCTGAGACCAATTTTATTGGTGACCTATTTTTCATATTTGCAGCATTTTATGTTGTTTTTTTTTTCTTAAAAAAAAAAAACACAAAACACAAAACACCCAAGCCACCTCTCTGGCCTTTTTGTAAAGGGCAGCGCTGGAGGAGGGAGAGCTTGGGAGGACGGAGGGGCTGTCTAGGTGGCTATGAATATTTATCACGATGTTACCTACCTCGGGTTTAAGTAAGTAAACCGGATAGACATAAGTACTCCGGTCATTATGTTTGTTCACTCGCCCCCCTGTTTGTCAGACCCCCACGGACTGTCTACCCGGCGCGCTGGCCTCAGAGTCAATACATCGGACCATAAATATTGTATTCCATTAATTATCACGCCACTGGCTGATCCTGGGCGCCGGCATCCTCGAGCGACGCAGGGCAAATGAGGACGCGACCCGCGCGCGTTTCTGGGCTGGGGACCCCGCAGAGAAATGTCCCCGGAGCCTGGGGATTCCTGGAGCCCCGCGCCTGGCTCCCCGCGCCAACGGGCCTGCGGGTGCAGGGCCAGGGCGGGGTGCGGCGGGGAAGCCCGCGGCCACCGGGAGCGCTCAGTACCTGTTATCTCGCCACGCAGAAGGCCACGGGGAGAATCCCATTTGGCACGCAGGGAAAGGCTTTCCACTTTATCTCCCGCCATGTAAATACCCCCGAGTGCCCCACGGAGGGACTTTGTTTTGCACAGAACAATGTAAATATCGCCTTGGCTGCGACGCAGGTGTGTGCTCTTCTTACCTAAACTCCTCCCTCCTCGTTTATAGTAACTCTTTATACTCCCTTCCCCTGGTTTAAAAAAAAAGAAAAAGAAAAAGAAAGAAATCACAGATGTTTACTTTATTGGTATAACCTATACCACGGTGAGGCGGAGAATAATATGCCTCAACTAACAGTCATTTAGCAAATAATAGAGGCGTTCTGGATGCTTTCCAACGCTACACATGTACTTGGTCATAAAATGATACGTGAAAAAATTAACATCTGCTTTCCTAAAAATAAAGTGTGCCAAGTAGCTTTTTATGAATGCTTTCCTCGTTTTAAAAAGAAATATGGAGAGATAAACTGGCACCCAGATGTATAGCATATTTATAATGGGTTTAGGAGTTAAAGGTAGCTATTCATTGCACAAGCCATTTGAAAACTGACGGTTTAAAAGCTACTTAACCCCAGACATCTTCGAATCCTGAGGAGTCTTCCAAATTTTATTATTTAAAGAGGAATTTGCTGTAATGTGATTGCAGATCCAGGCAGAGCTGGGTGCCAGTCAGGGCCCTGCAGCCTGCGCGCCGCCGAGCTCCCAGCTCGCCTTTTATTTACCGACTTTCTCAGCAAGGTTCCCAGGCCCCTGAGGAGGCAGCGCTGGGGAGCGGAGCGGGCTCCCTTCTTGTTGTTGTTTAATTCCACTATTAGGAAATGAGGCCTACCTTTGAATTATTTCATTAGGGTTTGGCCTTTTGGGGGAAGGGGTGGGAACCATAATCATTAGTGGCTTTTTATTATTTCTACAATAAATGGCTAGATTCTTTGTTGAATAAGCTGCTTGAATGTTTTGCAGATGTTCCACTTAGACCAAATCTGACCCCCTATTTCCTTCCCCGTAAGTCGCTTAAACTCTCCCACCGACCGGTGCGCGCACTCCAGAGCCTGCTCCCCATCCTGGCGAGCCTCTGAGTGGGGACCCTATTCTTATGAAATTCCCACCTAGCTTCGCGCACACACCACACCACACACACACAAACACGTTCACACACACTCCCACTCCCACCCACTGAGCTCTGAGCGCGGCCGCGGGGAGAGGAGGAGGAAAAAAGACCAGAAACTGGCGAGGCGGAATGGCAAGGAGGCGGGAAGCCGCGCAGTGGTTACACCCCTGAGCGGAGGCGCGCCCTCCCCGGGCCCCTCGCCCCCCTTTGTGCCTTTGGTGGAAACGAGGGGGGTGGCCCCGGTCTGGTTCCCCCCAAGTGGCGGGGGTCGGGATCTGCCCCGGAGAGGGGGGCGAAGCCGGGCCGCCGCGGGCAGCACCGCCCCAGCTGCGGCGGCCGCGCGTGGGGACCGCGGGCGTAACAAAGGGCTCCGTGGGGCGCGGGCACGTGACGGGCCCCAGCGCCGCGCGGGCCGCCGCCGGGAGGGGCCGCCAGTCGGGGTGCCCGGGGTTCGGGGCCGAAGGGGCGCTGCGGCCGCGCTCGCGGGAGGAGTGCGGGGCTGCGCGCGGAGGACGCCGCCCGCGCCCCTCCCGGCTCCCACCGGAGCGGCACTCGGAGGAGCCGCGGGCGGGCGGGCGGGGGAGGACGGGCGGTGGGAGAGCGGGCGCGCTGAGTGACAGGACTCCTTTCAAAGGGCAAACGGGAGCGGGTGAGACAGCCCCTAATAGGAATGGGGATTTTCAAGGTTCCGAAGAGTTACTCCCCTCCCCCTTTTTAGGACAGATCTCTTTTCTTTTCTTTTCTTTTCTTTTCTTTTCTTTTCTTTTCTTTTCTTTTCTTCTCTTTTCTTTTCTTTTCTTTTCTTTTCTTTTCTTTTCTTTTCCCCTTCCTTCCTTCCTTCCTCCCTCCCTTCCTTCTTCCTTCCTTTCCTCCTTCCCTTCCCTTCCTTTTTCCCTTCCCTTCCTCCTTCCCTTCCCTTCCCTCCTTCCTCCCTTCCTTCCTCCCTCCCTCCCTTCCTTCCTTCCTTCCTTCCTTCCTTCCTTCCTTCCTTCCTTCCTTCCTTCCTTCCTCCCTTCCTCCCTTCCTCCCTTCCTCCCTTCCTTCCTTCCTTCTTTCTCTCCCTTCCTTCTCTCCCTTCCTTCTCCTCCCTCCTTTTCTTCTCTTCATTAAGGTAGGAAATGCCTGTGCAAACGTGTCCTGTGTGTTTCAGGATAAAGGATGAACCATTAACTTGGAAAAACCTCCCTGGTTGATAAAATGACTGGAACCCGTACCGTGGTTCTGTGACTCCCTGACCAGCGTGCCTGTGGCAGCAGAGGAGTCTGGGTGGCACGTCTGTGAGGCGAACAAAGGGCTCTCTGACCAAGTCCTCTCGCACCCCCCACAAACCTGTCACCTCCTTACTTCCCACCAAGGAGATGGGTCCTCGTTCAAACCACCTCCGAGGTGATTATCAGGTGGCTCTGTGAGAAAGCAGCTTGGGAGAGGAAACCTCGTCTCTCACACACAGATTGTTGAAAGCCTGCCTGTCTTCATAATGCAACCTTAGAAACACTTTTATTATCTCCATGCTCAGCCCTCCCTTGTTTTCTTTAGTCATTGAAGGACCCTGCCTTCTGGAGAAGAAAACCTCCCTCCAAAATAGGTTTAAACTCACAGTTCCAGTTGTTTGTTGTTGTTACCATGATTATGATGGTTATTATGTCATCCCCTCCTTTTTGCACTTGATCTGATGAGAGAACTTTTTTAAAGAGTGTGAAATGAAGGACACAAAGACAGTATATTAATGAAAAGAAGAAAGTGGCCCTTTTAATGAGAACTAAAGAAAACTCAAATGTAGATGAAGTGTACCGTAAAAGCTGCTTCAAAGTCTATCTTAATTCCCTTGGGCTCAGCCATCACGAACATGTGATAATTGGGAGTTCTGCACGGAGGTACGGGCGGCCACGGGGTGGGGGGTGGGAGGTATGCAGATGCGCCTCCCTTCCCGCCCTATAATTCCCAACACAGTTTCACCAAGAATCTGGAGACCTTACAAAGCCCAGCCCTGGCCACTGTGCTCTCAAATGCTACCTTACCATTCAGAGTAATTTTTCTTTCTCAGCCACCGCACTCACCTCATCGAGGGCATTTCATCCTCGATCCTATCCCACTCCCAGTTGGCTGGGATGGACTGGGCCATATTCTAGGTTTTGACTATTATTTTGTGATCAACTCTGTTTAATTTTCTATTTATTCTCGGACCTCAGCCTTTCTGGATCACAAAAGTCCCCACAAGCAACACAGCAATAAATCCGAACAAAAATAAGACGGATTTCCTCATCGATGTGTAATAAAGTTAAAGGACATTGTTTTGTCAGACAAGCGCTAAGTAGAAAATAAATCTCAGAGTCTGGGGAAACAAACGGAGCGCTGCTGGCATGTGTGTAAATTTACTTTTAAAAGCAATAAATCAATGTTAAATTAAACAGCTGGGCACCCTGTCTAGGGGAAGGTCCCGTGTTTAAGAAGACCTTGATGGGAGAAACGTGCTCTTTAACAAGACACCAAAAAAAAAAAAGTTAAATTTTTATTGTTATCTGAGGGAAGACTGGCCTGGGGACTTGTCTGAAGTTCAGAGAGGGAGAGGGAAAGAAGAGGCAGCGTGAATTGAATCTACTTCCCACCCTCAGGTCTTTACACATGTTTTCAGCCATAAGGAGACAAGGAGGTTTCATAGAACCCCTTTAGATGTTTTGTAAATTGTTGACTAAGCTCTGACATCCCCTCTGTATTGGCTTAAGTTTGTTGGGTGGGTTGGGATTTTTGTAGGATTCTTTCTGTAAAATACTATAAGCTGTGGGGATATTTTAATAAGCACTTTGAGCACTTTCTTATCTAATGTGTCCTTTTTTCTCAGTGCAGATGTTTTACACAGTAAATAGCGTAGAAGAAAGATCTGTTATTCCATATCTATTATCCCTGTTTTCATGGAGAAGCAAACCTGAGACTGTAGCATTTAAAGCTCAACTGTAATGGTTTCATATTTATTTTCAAACGTTTATGGGTTTTTTTTTTGTGTGTGTATGTATGTGTGTATGTGTGTGTTTTCTAAACAAAATACTTCACTGGGAAAATTGTATGTGTGGGGTAGAGGCAGGGCAGAACAATAGAAAACCCAAGCTCTGGCTCGGTAGTCTAAGAACAATGTGAATCGATGAGTTATTACAAAGGCAATATTCAATAGCAGGAAATTAGGAGTAGTTTAAGGCTAGCATGTGTGTACACTGGATCCCCCCCAACCCCAATCTTAAAATGAAATTCCAAAGAAGACTCAACAGAAGTACTTTTAAAAGCAGACAAATTTTGAGATGAACTCTCTTAGTCTTTTGAATTTAGATTGTTTAAATGAAGAATATGGGTTTCTTGCTTATACATAAACCAGCACATTACTCTTTACTTTCTTCATATCACAATCCCAGAAGCATTGTCTTGTTAACCCATTTCCTCAGAACATTCATGTAATTAGGTAAATTCATTCAAATCTAAAAAAATAAAAAAAGGTGCTGTTTTACCGTCCCCCCAACCCCCCTAAAGCCACAAACCAACAGGAGTATTTGGTAGCATTCTAGCTACCCTTAATTTTCTTCAGCCCAAGGAAATATCTACCATGTAGTTGCCTGTGGAAAAATAAAGTTATAAGTTCATGTCTAGCAGGCAGCATTCAGGTCCCATGGCCATCCATGGCTTATTCAGGAACTCGGAGATAGCTGGAATTGCCTGTCAGGAGGCCATTGGGCAGCCTTGTAAACTCAGAATGACTTCTCAAACCCTGCTGGGTCTGCCCTGCGATGTGCTTTCCTCTGCGCTGAAGCCCTGGGAGTCATGTCAGTCCAAGGTGAGCCTTTCAGGCGCTGCTCTCTGTCCCCAAATGGAGAGGAAGGTGCAGAGTTAGACACTGGGCTGGTTTGGGGGTTGGGGGTGCTGGAAACGGGAAGGCCTCTTACTCTAATTAAAGACAATAAGCAACCCTGTGAGGAGCTGTCCTTTAGCCTTAGCTCCAGGCAGAAAGGGTCTGTCTCACCTCAGTAGTTAGTCTGAGCTGGCTGCTGGGGTGGCAAGCAGAAACCTGCAGATAGCGCTGGGCTCAGGTGAAACTGGGCCTGTGCCGGTGGTTAAGTCGCAGCAGGTGCATCTTGAAGTCCTCCCTTTGCCTCCCAATTCCCTGGTCTGTCTGTACTCGGCTGGACTCGGCACATTTTGATTCTAACTTTGCTTGCTAGATGGCGCTCGGTGTCTCAGGACCTTCCATTTCAGAATTAAAGCTGCTTTTTAGCACCGTTGTTCTCAACTACTCTGGGCATTTGATTAGCACAGTGCTGGTAATGGTATTATTGCCCTTTTGTTTGTCATTCTTGTTCATTTTATGATGAGGGTAGCATCCAAGTGGGAGCTGCCCATCTTCATCTGTATAATAAAACTGAGTGAAACTGTGCACCTGAATTCAGGGCACATTTAAAGCGCAGCAGCTCATTCTGATACATTTTAAAGCACTTTAGTAACTTTTCCTTAAGTCATCTGATTGAGGTGTTCAGGAAGAAGGTAAATCAGCAGGTCCAGATGGGTATTTACAATCCTTGAGGTTTACCACCAATGTCCTCCTCTGGCTCCCACCACTACTGCCCACTCCTATTTCTGGATGAATTAAGCTGATCATAGGGAACTTATTGCTTTCATTTATCATTATGGTATATGATTAATTGATTCCAAAATTATTATAATTTGTTTAAAGCCCAGATACTAAAATTTATGTCCATAGAGAGGTATGTTTTAATATTAGTCATACAAGCTGCCAAAAGGGTGATTTGTAGATTCTAATGTATATTTACTTTAATCACTAGGTGATTACTCAAAAACACTTTTGGGGGGAACTCCTTTGTGTTGGAGCACAATGAGACAGAAAATCAATAGTCCTAAGTTTCTGATGAAAAAAAATTAAGACGAGCCAAAGGGACCTCTGTATTGTTTTATCCAATGAAGATGTCACTTACACAGCACCCACCCCTCTCCTACTATTGTGCGTCCCTTAAAGAAAAGGTTGCAGGTGAGGAAGGCAAATGAAAGGAAAAAAGAAAGAAAACCTCTATGCAGACTATTTTACAAACCCTTTAACAAAAGAGAGTTTAACTTGTTACTTGCTTTTAGGATTTAGAGAACCCATTTGTATAGATATGTTCCACCTTTGGGAAAATCAATAACAATCAAAGCCTAGCGGTTTGGAAACCTTTTGTCAAAACTTGACTGCTTTGGTGAGGAACCCCGCAAAGTCTCTCTCTAGGTGTTAGGCTGAAACTAGCAGGCGCTGAAAACCTAAAGCGGAAAATTTACAACTTGATCAGCCCCAGCCACACACCAAAAAACCTGCTACTGGTGCAAACATATGTTCCAGATTAAGTTAAGCAAATGGCTCTCCTTTTCTCAGGGTTGAAAGTTGATCATGAAAATTCAAATTTGAATAAGTTGTGCTTCCAGTGGATCAACGGATCCTCAAAGGCTTATAAATCCCTCCCAACTCTTAATTCAAGAAACTTCATATACATTATTACCTTCTTGAGAGCCTAGTTTAGAATCTCCTGCCAACTTAATTCAATCAGGTATTACTTTCTAGGAACACACATAATTTTAAAAGTGGCTAAAAACTGGGTGTGCTCTTCCCTCTAATGTTAAGCTGCTAATGTGTAACTGAGTGGCTCTAATGCTTTGTCTATTTCCTCCCAGACACACTAACTTTAAAAAGCAGGACTTAAACTGTTGAATTTATTTTAAAGTTACTTTAAAGTTTGGTTTGCCAGAGGAGTAGATGATTTTTTTTAACAGCATGATATAAAATAAAACAGTGTTCCCAAAAGCCTTTAATTATGTGGAGGAAAGGAATTATGGTGTGTTTTTTTTTTTTTATGGGGGTAACTGTCCTTTGCAACCTCACTGTGGTCATCCAACCATTTCCCAGCTCAATAATTTGAAGACCAAAGTGGCTACTAAGATGTCTTATAAGGAAGCTTAGCATAAACTCTGGACTTCCCAGGACAGCTAGCTCCCTGGGCGAGTTGCAGAGGGCGGAGCAAGCAGCAGACACCTCTGGTCCCTTTCTATTTAGTCTCGGAGTCTCCAGTAGTTCCCTCTCCTACCTCCCCGTGTGGTCCTGCAGATTTTAACCAACACTGTCATGTTGAAGTTTGGTAGTTATTGTTTACATTTCTCCCTTTCCCAAGGGGTCTTGGCAAGTGTTTAAGAGATTATTGATTTCCAAGAAACCAAATAAAGAAGCCTGTTCTTTTATAACATATGAAATACACACTTTTCTTTAAATAGGCAGTGTATATTTGACATTGACAAATGAGCAAGAGACAAGGAAACTTATTTTAAAAGACTGTGAAGGGGGAAAAGTGGATAAAGCAGCTGCAATCCCCTAGAAAACTAAAGTTGGAATTAAAGGGAAAGCTTGATAAAAGGGGAGGGGGATGCTATCTACCCGGTAAAATGTTTTAAAGTTCATTGAACACAAACAGGTGGTAAGCAAACATCCTTGGAGACACTTCTTTTGGGGGAGGGGACCTAGTCAGTATGACTCAATGTTTTATTTTTTCAAAAAAGAACTTCTTGTACTTTTTTTTCCACATATTTTTCTCTCTCTCTGACAAAGTGGTCCTGAAATATCCACGCAGGTCTGGGAGTTTCTGATTTACTTTGAATAACCCAGAAAAGCCATTCTGTGTCAACAATGCACTTTTCCTAAAAGTAAGACATTCCTGATTATTTAAATACGGTAGATCTTAGCTACAGGATCCCTTAGTTCATAAGGAAAATTCCCAGTGAAGGAAAGAGATTCCCCAAAACCCAGATTGAAGGAACAAATGCTAGGCACCCAGGAGTTCAGTTAAGTGCTAGCTCTTCCACCCGCATCTCCACAATTGCCCTGCACCACGAAAGCAAAGCGCTATGCCCTTCCCCACACCTGGTGCCCTGCTTTTGCTCCTGAACCTCTGGAAGGTGAGAATGAAATATATTATTTATCCGAAGATGGAAGCTCAGTTCACGAACCAAGCTCCCGAAAATCACGCCAGCAAAAGACATGCAAACATTAGGGAGAGATTTCAGTTGCTGGTTCGGATCTTGGGAGGTGCACCCCAGTCTCCAAGTTAACTATTATTCAACAGGTCCCCTTTGCTATCCTGTACACTGCAGCTGCCAAACTGCCTCAACACGAGTTCTCTACAATCTTTCGTAGGAGGATCATGCCGCTAGTTTAAACAGCTCCCACAGTGGCCCAGTTTCTCTAATGGCACGGACTTGTCTTAGTCTTTGAGTAAAACGACTCTTGTGACCTAAGAATGACCAAACTAGGAAGAAGAAATTATCTTTGGGGAAAACTCAGCAGTGACTTTGCACACTAAAACCTAAAACGGGGGGGAAAACTTTGTGTAAGCAGCGCGGTATGAGAAAGATTAAATTGTTAACCCGTGAAGTATTTAGTAAAATGTGTGTCTTAAAGGACATCAAATTACAGTGTTTTGAAGCTAACTTGTTACGCGGAGGAAGCATGAAATATTTTATTGTAATAATGTGTCAGGTAGAGGATAATTTTATCCTGAAACTATTGTAGTACATGTTACTATTTAAAAAACAAGTTTGAAATCGGGTTATTAAGCCTATTTTATAGGAAAGATACCCCTTAATTTAAGATCCTGGGGTTCTCTCTATTTTTCACTTTTCCCAGCCCTGCTCTTAGGAAGTTTGGAGTAAGTTGGTTTGGAACTATTTTTGTACAATTGACATTTAAATAAAAACATGTTTCTGGCCATCTCACCTGCTCTAAATGTAATAATTTCGTCTTCCAAAGTCGGGTCAAGGGAGTAGATGGCTAGAAGAGGGTGGCAGTGGGAGGGAAGATATTTCACTCCAAGCCAAAAAAAAAAAAGTGAGATGCGTTTCAATCAGGCAAAGTATCTTTAAAAAATCTAGCCATGTCTTAGGAGTGGTGACTGGAGTGTTTCCCGGGAGACATGAAAAGAAGAAGAGACCGCACGGAAGTGATCTTCCTTTGCCACACTTCTCTGAGCGCGGCAGTTAAGAGGAAAGCCGACAGGGAGAGCGCTGACACGTGCAGGTTGGGGTGGTCTGCACCAGGAGCAGAGGTGGTGGTGGGTACGGAGCCGGACGCGCCCCCTTTTTAGTGCTGTCAGTGGAGTGGCTGTCAGGCTCCTCGGCGGGCGTAGCTGCCACCCTCGGGGAGGTGATTAGCCGCTACCTGGGTGCGCCGGCCCCACCCGCAGCTCTGACCCGGCGGCGCCTGGGGACCTGGGGTCGGGGTCTGGGCGGCGTCTCGGCTCAGCCCAGGGAGGCAGCGCGGACTTCCCACAGGGGCGGCCCAGATTTGGCCCGCTACGGGGTGGGAATGAAAAGTTGGCCCAAGAAAGTTGCGGGGTAAGACTTCCACCGCGGAAATGACGGAGAGTGGCGCTGCTTTCATTATGGAGTAGATGCAAATTCGGGGAGCTGGCAAATGGCCTGTCAACTCCGGGGCACGGTTACCGCCAGGCTTTGGAGCAAGCAAGCCTCACCACCCGTGCAGTGCCCACTTAAGAGAACTGTGGTCGCTTGGGGCTCAGGTCCTGAGGGTTTAAGAGCTAGGTTCCTGTGGTGAGGCCATGGTGGGAGAGAGCCGGCAGGGGCAGGTGCGGGGGTCCTGGGGGAGGGAAGGGGGAAGGGGCGCGCCGGGCGCTGTCCATGGTGCTGGGAAGACCGCGGCTTCCTTTCACTGCTCCCAAACAGACCTCAGGTGCACTTGAGCGGAAGAGAAACCAGCCATCCGAGCGGCTGAGAATTGTTGTGTGTGTGTGTGTGTGTGTTTTTTTCTCCCCGCGAATGTGGACAGTTTTGTACGCATGTGGAGGTACGATTCCAACAGTTCTCTGGGAGAGCTCTCCGTCCTTCCGCAGCCTGCACTGCTTAGGCAGACAGCGGTGTTAGCGGGTCATTTATGGGATGGTGTCCTCCTTGGAGTGTTCCGTTTCCCAAAGTAATGCAACCTTCAATTCTTTTTTTTTTAAATGTATTTTTATTGATTTCAGAGAGTAAGGAAGAGGGAGAGAGAGATGGAAACATCCATGATGAGAGGGAATCATGGATCGGCTGCCTGCTGCAAGTCCCCCACTGGGATCCAGCCCACAACCCAGGCATATGCCCTTGACCGGAATTGAACCTGGGACCTTTCAGATCCCAGGACGACGCTCTACCCACTCAACCAAACCGGCTAGATAACCATCAATTCTTGATGTAAAAGTGAAGAGGAGGGAGGAAAGGAAAAGGGTGATTTGAGATTTTTAAACATATCCAAAGGCACCTGGCTATTTCCAGATCTGATAGGATACAAAAGCACAACACGACTTGACATGAGCTTATTGAGAAAATATTTAAAAAATATAGATCCAATTTCATGTAAATAATTCTCTAAAAGCCATGTTGGCTAATTGCTGCATTTATATTTTTTCAGCAAGAATACAAGTAGTGATATACCTGTTGTAGTGTATGTGTGTAAATTTGAAATGGCTAAGACTTTATTCTAAGTTCTAAACAAATGCAATCTATTAAGAAATTGTGATTTCTTAAGACAGGTGACCAGAAATAAAGCAGGATACACATACAAATTATTTCAAATTTTCATAAAGAACTAAATAGAAACATAGGCTACCTAGTAGATGAATCACTTTAAAATGTTTTTACACACAGGTGTAAAACACATGCTTTTACAAAAGTGTCTGTATACACATACATATATAATCATTTTACAAAACTGCAGGTAGAATACTATGTTTGGTCAAACTAGAAATATAAAAAAAACAGAATAAAATTTATCTTAATTGTGTTAATCATGAAAATTTTAGTCTCAGTAACTTGAATCCACGTGACAATGAGGAAGGGAAAGGACAGGAATTCAAACAGCTGACACAATGATCAGCAGCATGACAGCATCTCATATGATATTTGATATCAAGCACTAGATCAATATTTGTGAGATCAATGCAATTTTAATGGTTTTCTTTCAAAACTGTATGAAAGCCAAATTGTGACACTCTGTGCTAGGGTTATTTTTAGAGCTGGTTATTCCAGGGGATGATATTAAGTAATTTACTGAGGCAAAGCAAAAGCAAAAAATAAGTTAAAAAACACTCATAGGCAGGCTAAAGGGGTCAGTGTGTGTGTAGGGGGGAACATATGTAATATTTTCAACAATAAAGATTTACAAAAACTCACAAACACTCCCCCGCAAACCCACACCACCATAACAAAACATTAATATTTTTTTAGTTGGTAAATCCTGATTATGTAAGTACCCAGAAAAGTTATAAACGTTTTTTGGGAAAACATTTAAGATTAAAAAACAAAAAATAAACCTTTGGAAAAATTATTTGGAGGTACATGAAGATGAACTGGATCAGAGATACCTTTCTCAGACACAATGAGATTAGTTGGCACTTGAGCCAAAAGAAATGAAAAATGATAAAAAGAGAAAACCTAGATCTTTCAGCTCTAGGGTCAATCCCTTAACGTGTGGAATTCAGTGGGAAATAACAGATTTCGCTGTGTCCCAGGCAGAGTGTAAAACTGAGAGCCTTCCGTGAAACTCATAGCCAGGTTCCCACAAAGGTCAAATAAAGAAGAAGAAAAAAGTAATTAGGTATACAGGTTGCCTATTACTTTCCTTTTAAGAATTTATACCTTAAAATGGAATGCAAATTCATCTAACACAAAGGCACGTAGGTCCTCAACCTATAAACCTTTAAATAGTCATCTAGGAGGGTTTCACTTTTATCTTTGTCTTTATTTCTTAGAGAGTAGCATTTGCTTACCAACTCATTTTGTTTGATAAAAATGCTAACCTCATATGTATTTATTTGTTTTTACAGACTCAATTTTGAGGAATTTCCACCAAGAAGAATCCAAGATCTTCAGTACAAACAGCAATTTCTGGGGAGGTAGAAGATGGGGGAAGCCCAAGAGGGAATATAACTAGGTGACCATTTCAGTAAGGTGAGATGTGGTGGCTGTGGGTAGACTTCCTGATAAGCAGATTTTTAAACTTTTAGACTAAAATAAAAAAAGTGTTTCATTTGTAATTCAACTTTTATGAAAAACTTGTGAGAAATTGATTTTTTTCACTTGAAATATTTTAGGAAACTTCTTATACCTGACCTAAAGACCTCTCATCCTTCTTCAAGGTAGAGAATAAAATATTTCAAAACTATGCAATTCTTAAACTTTTCCCCCTCAATGTTTCTTTTTCCTAACATTTTCTTTGATGACAGTTCAATGCCTGATAAACTGTTATTATACAACCAAATCACTTCAAGTAAAAGGCATTTTTATTATATGCTCTTAAATGAAACTCATATCTAAGCCCTTGTGCAGAAGAATTAAATCATGCACCTAGTGTATTCCTGAAGAGCCTAGGTAAAGTTGTATTTTCCAGGATTTTAATGACTTCATAACAAACAATCACTCTCTGCATGTGTCTCTGTGCTCCATTGTAGTTCAAGTCTGGCAGGTTGCCTACAAACTAAAGACACCAACAATTTAAACCAACTTTTCTTTAATGATAAAGCCACTTTATATACAAACATATATTAGATACAAAGAGAATCTACAGATACAAATGAACTTGAGGCATTAAAATTTATTTCAATGCCTTGTAGAATTTGAACATGAAAAATGTATTCAAAAGAAAATAAGTTTACAAACAATCCTGATGACTAACATACATTGAGTACAAACTATGTTACAGACACTGAAAATGCATACTATATATATTGTCTATTACTGATGAAATGGGCATATGTATTTCATGGCTGAGTATGTATATGTATGTGGCATATATACATATTTTTCTATTAAGTCTTTAAAATAACCCTGAGTTATTTCAAAGAAAGAAATGAACTTTATATTCAATTGTAGTTAATTCAGACTTCATTTTGGCTAACCATAATTTGACCAATAATTTTAAAGGACAATATTTAGAATTTAAGTTTAGAGCTCCCAAAATGCTGCTCTTCTTAAGTACTTTGAAGTAATGCTAGTGAGTCTAAGATCCAGATCTACATGTTAATCTCTAGTTTTGCCTTCAAACAGAATTCAGTTACAAAGAACTTGGAAAGATTTTGAATCTATTCAGGAGAGGAAAACTCTTTAATTTTCTGAGGAGTAAAAACTCCCCAAGAAACTTCATATAGCTTCTTAGATTTTGCTTAGCATACGTGATAAAACATTGATTGTTGCAGTTTGGTGACCCATGAAATTTGGGGGTTAGTTTTCTCTTCAGACCAGAGCATATAATTATGCAAATAAAGAGCTGTCACTGATCTAGTGAAATACTCACAAACACATGCACTCTGAAATTGGACAGAAAAGTGAAAATGGTTGGTGATGTGATGGTGCCATGATTTGTTTTCCTGCCAAGTTTCTATCCAAGTTCATTATTCAAATTGTAAACTTTAAAAGAGACATATCATTCTTAGGGTGTTGGTTGTCTTTTCATTTCAGATTCTTTGTATTGGTACTGCAGTCTGGCTGCAAAGTACAGTTCAACATTATTTTACCTATGACAGTCTCTCATATTACCAGATGTAATAGCCAAGAAAGAAAAAGCTGAATGATTTGGAAAGAAAGATGCAGGGCCTCCCTTGATTTTTTTTTCCTGGAAACATGTTTCATGTCTGTTTTAAATAGAACTCAACTCCAACAATACAAAAATATAGTGAAAGGTTTTTGACAAATCTCAAGACAAAGGGATGGGAAAAGTTTCATAGAAGGCCTCATGAATTAAGTCAAATTTCCATGTTCAAGATTTTTACATTCAAGGGGAAAATTCTGGTCACTGCATGATATCCACTTAATGGTCAATCTTTGAGGATGATTTTCTCCTACCTTGCAATTAAAGCCCACTATATAATATTTGGTGACTTTAACCTTTATGGTTCATTTGCAATTACTCCTCTAAAACCTTTGTGCTAAGAATTAACAAGAGTTCTTCAATCTAACCATGCTCTTTGGCATTGAGGTCTCCCAATTCCAAAGTTACCATCGCACAGGCGGTTGCATAATTTCAGATGTCATGGAGAGTCCCACTGATGAAATCTGAGAAGGCTCATGTCAGACCACTGACTGCTAAAGACATCACTACATGAAAGATCAGTGATGTGAAACTTTAAAAACATCGATCCAAATGAATCAATTAAATCAACATTCATCCCTCCTAAGTGTGAGGTTTAAAACTATCATTGTTGCTTTTTTTATAACCCTACATAGATTTCGAGATAAGCGCTGGAATGCTTTGATGGTTACTTCTATTCTTGAATCTCCGTTAATCGACTTTGTGCTATTTCCCTCTTTTCAACATCTTCCACTTGGTGTATATTCTTTACTTTTAGTACAGTGCATGACAGTTGCAATGCTTTAAATCTAAAACCGTCTAACAAAGCTGACACTTTAGGTAGGGTAGCTTTAAGCTCTGTGAAGTGTTGATTAAAAACCTTTTCCCAGACTCAAACTGATCTTTTTGGAGATTAATAGAATATTAGATAAAAGGAAGACGAACAATTCAAGAGACTCCCACTCAGTCACTCCATACAAGGAAGGAAGGAAAGTATTCAATTTTTGAAAGGGAGTACCTCCTGGAGTCTTTTATTTTATATTATTACAGCCCCTAATAAATAATCATAAAATAACCACCACTATTATCCCTCCCTTTTCTGGCCACCCATATTTCAAAGATGAGAATATCTTACATTTATTTAAATATTTTCTTTTTTTCTCTAGAGTGGCATTAGGGAAAGTTTTGGAGAAATTTTTAGACGTCTGTAATTTTTCTCAATAAATCAGGATTACAGACACCAAAATGAACCTGCCAATTTACAGTTACAGACAATGATTATGAGGAGGCACACATTTGGATTGAAACTCAGATAATCCAAGAAACATAAAAAAAGACCCCACTAATTTATTAGCACTGATAATATAGTTAACATATTTTGTCACCCACACTCTCTCAAAGGAGTTATAGGTTTTGAGGAAGGAAAAACTGTAAAATAAATATAAATAAGATATTTTCAGATTAGACTTTATAATACATCAGGGATTTATATTGGGATTTGGGAACAATTTAATCTCGCCAGACTCCTTTTGGAAAACAGCTGTTTACTGTATACTAAAGTGTATTTTATAAAATGATAGTTTAACAATGGGTTCAAATTTCCTTGTAGCTAAAGAGATATTTTAGATATTAAAAACAAACATATTAAAAAATGGTAGCTTTGTGAAAGGAAAGTCCAACCCAAATAGTGACTCAATCAGAGTTGCAGCAACAATAATAGTAATACTAAGCAGCTATAAGGTTTAAAATATTGATGAATGGTATCACATCATGCAAGTTTCTGCTTTTATTAACATCTACACATGAATAAATGAACTTTTGAACAAGAATAACACCACTGCTTGTTGGGAAAATTGTTTTTATTTTAAAATGGCAAACAGAAATATATAATATATAGGAAACTCCTGTGCTTTACTTTTGGTATACACAATAATGTAATTCAGGTTGAAGCACAAGGTGGAAATTTGAGAAAAGAACAATTATTACAAGTAGCCTCCCCCTACCCCCTTCAAATATCATAAAAACTTTTAATGGCTGCCTGGTTAGGTACCTTTAGAAAGCTCCAAAGCACTGTAATATCTAGCTTTTTAAGTTTTAACACGATGATTTTGAATCTCAGATTTATCAACAGCTCTGCTCCCCATTCCACTTGCTCTAAGAACCAAGTATATAATTAAAAAGAAAATACACATTCTAAATTTAAACATCCACTCTCCAAAAAAACCCCACACAAAACAAACCCTGTCTAAAGAAACCAAATTGGGGAGATCAGAACAAAAATATTAACACTTGTAGCCTCGAAGCAGAACTATTACCAAATGATCACTGTTAATCCAGGAAAATGGAGGTGAAGGTATTATTACATTTATACCAACATACCCATAATCAACAGGTTAAAAAAAGCCTACATTGCAAAGAACCTTCTCAGTTATCAGTTGGAGGTCTGGGATAGTTTGCCTAGCTCTCTTCCGGTGGCCACAGCTCAGATTTGTAAGTAGAAATTACATTTACACAGTATAAGATTGCAAATAGCTCTATAGATAGTTAAATAAGGCCTAACAACCCAGTAGTTTTAAACTATTAAAGGCAATTTAACAGTGATTTACTCTAGTTAAAAGTAAGATTTTTTTTTAAGAAAAGAGGTGAGAAAATCTAAGAGAAGAAACAGGAATGATTTGGTTTATAAGCTGAGTATATTTACTTTGCTCTAATTCAGCTGCAGAAGCATCACACATTTAGCATTGCATAAGTGCTGATTTAAAAAAAGGCAACAGAATTAGTTTCCCATTAATATTTTCATGTTTTGAAAACACAATTTATAACACTTTGAAAAATATATTCAATGTACATCAATTCTCCAATCCTCTCAATGGAAATTACCACTCTTTCATACAGCTCACTATTACTTCTAAAATAGAAAACACTGCAGACCAGAGGACTTGGCATTGTTGGGTTTACACATTTTAAGTTATCCAGAAGCTGGATAATATGATGTTTTGATTTTTCCTATGTTGTTTCTGCTAAAATAGCACGGAAAGTATATGCATATATGATCACTGAAAAATATCACTTTAATTTGTCATTCCTAAAACTACAGGAACTAATAACTATACCAAACAAAGATGTTATCAATTTTAAGACGTTGCTGAAATCAGTTCATAATATAAAATCATTTTACTCATGAGGTGGTTATTTATTTATTTTCTGAGGAGGCAGACAATTCTAAGTATTTTGGGTATCATGTCCTCAAGTAAGGCAGTCATATTGTTGCACACACTTCACAAACAAATGAAGATTAAATTTAGATTCCCATCTATTAGAAACAGAATCCTCACTAGGTAATTCAATTCAAGTAATTAAAATGGTAATGTTAAGATTTAATATGTGAATGTAAAAGTCAGCAAAATCTTATTTTACCTCTTATATTTCACAGTGTTGGCCAGATCTTAGCTGGATTAAAATAGTTAATAGTTGAAACTGTAGGGCAAAACCCTACAGAGGAAGTGGACTGCTAAAAGTTGTATCACTGGGTTGAGAGGAGAAAATCTTTCACATCAGGTCTTTCCCTTTCTGTTGGAGCAGAAAACTAAAAGAATCATTTTAGTCCACTTAGCCTTTCAGAAGGAAAGGCTCAAGAGTGCACAGGTACATTTTCCTGATGACAGTAAAAATTCTGTTCCTAAAAAGGTCTAACTCCATGAAAGATCAGATCATACTAGTCAGGATCAACAACAAAACAAAGTTTATCCACTTTAAGATTAAAAAAGCAAAACTTAAGTATGCTATCTAAATTACAATGCCACTCAATATACGTTATATTTTAAAAAGTAAAGTCAATTCTAATGATGAAGTTGTAAATTCCATTGAAAAGGGGGCCTTCACACACATACTTAAAAGACTTGTCCCTCGGTATGTTTTGGTTTAAACGGCCTCTCGTGAAATTAGAGACTTGTGTAAAAAAATGTCATATTCAACTGGCAAAGATTTTCGGCGGTAATCTGCATTCAGAACTTGATAGATTTTTTTTTTTTAATGCAAAGCGTTTCTTCTGGTCTGGAAATGACAATTTGCGCTTCCCCAAACTACAGTACACATCATCGCATTCATGCTCTGAATTTAAATTTGGCTTTTCTGGGTGGGAGGGGAGAAATTCTTAAAAAAAAAAAAAAAAAAAAAGAGGCATAAAGACGCCCTCAGTGAAAAACCTACTGAAAAAGGAAAGCTTGAAGTCTAGAATAAAAGTTTGCTTCTGTTGGGAGAAGGGGGAAAAAAAAAAATAATAAACGTGATTAAGGGGGGCCGGGCCCGGGTGGTGGTGGTGGGGGGGGGGTGAGCGGCGGCTGCGCAGCGGCGGGTGGTAGGACCGCGCAGACGCCGCTCCCCCCCCAGCCCCGCGCGGGCCGCGTCGGGGCAATTAGAGGCGCGCCGGCGCGCGGGGCAGGCGCTGTCAGCCCTCATCTGCGCGCTGACGGGCGGCGCGGAGCCGCGCGCGGCCCGCGGGGAAGCGCGGCCGGCGAACCCATATTGCTTTGACAGTTGCACTCATCTAGAAATAATGCAAAACGCTATTTAGATGTATATATCGCGACCCTGTGGCTCTGGGAAGAAAACAATCTAATGAGGGGCCGGCCGGGAGCCGGCTCGCTGGCGACGGAGCGGCGAGGAGCGGCCGGCGGCCGCCAAAGCCCGGGCGTGGGGGTCCCGGCGCGCCGCCCTCACAGCTCCTCGTGCTTGATGCGGTGCGAGCGCCGCGTCAGCGCCGGCTTCAGAGAGCTGCTCCTGGCCTCGGAGGCTTCGGCAAAGAATTTGAAAATGGACGGGAAGCTCTTCCAGGAAGTGAGCTCGTGACGGTCCGTGCCTGCAAAAAAAAACCAAAACAACACAGACTCGGTTATACGCGGGGCCTCGTTCGCAGCCGAGGCGCAGGCGGCCGCTCCTCCGCCCGGAGCGCGGTGCGCACCCCGCGTCCCGGCCCGCGGTGCCAGCCCCCCGCGGCGCGCGCTCAAACTCCCCCCGCGCCCCCACTCCCCCCAGATCACACCTTTACCTGCGGGCCCGTCCACGCGGCCCCTCGCTCCGAGGGGAGCTGGCGTCTGCCGAATCCGTCTCTCCCCCAGGCGGCGCCCGGGGCGGCGAATCCCGAGACCTCCGCCGCCTCCGGCCTCCGCCCGGTTGTGCCCCCGGCGCGGGGACGCGGCCCGGACTTCCCCGGGGGTCGCCCGAGGCGCGGCCGGGCGCCCCCGGGCCTCAGCCCCTCAGGGCCAATCGAGGCGCGCGCGGCGGGAAGGGCCACTCCCTCTCTCGCCTCGAAACCACCCACCTCCCCAGGCTCGGAGCGCGAGCGCGCGCGCGCGGGGACTGGTTTCCCCTGTGCGGGAAGGCCGGCTTCTGCGCCCACCCCAGGGCACCCACTTTTCGCCTGCTGCCCAGGAGAAAAAAAAAAAATCAAATCGGATTTTTCTTGCCTCTCCAGGAAGCATGCTGTTAGGCTTGCCTCAGCGAGGTCACTAGACCAAATTGTGTGGGATGCTTAAGGAAGGGCCAGATGCAAAGGACCCTTTGCCTAGAAGTATCCTAGAGGGCTACTTTTTTTTTTTTTTTTTTTAACAGATCTTAGAGAGCAGTTTTTGAAAAGCTTAGAAAAATAATGTTCCAAGGCAGGGACTACTAAAAGAGAATCTAGATCTATTTTTTTTTTTTTCCAGGAGAAATCCAACTTACAAAACACACGCTTGCCAGCTTATGGGGTTATTTTATTTTACTACAGCTCCTCTCTGTGGCTTCAATGTAATAGTAATGTATGTATAATATTCTTCAAGTCAAATCTACCTACAGTTTAACAAGCAAACAATAACAGATGTAGATAGACATAACGGGTGAGGTCATTCATCTGTTTTTGACTCCTTGTGATATAGTTCCTATCATTTCACCAGTAGATTCACAATTGAACAATTTTTAAATTAAAAATGTAAAAATAATAATTGTAAGACTCTCCCATAGAAATAATGAATGAGTAGCTTTAAGATACAGTAGTTGAAATCTCTTCCTAGATCACTCAATTATGCAGAGAAATACTGCCTGGAAGTCTCCAGATTCAGGGCCTCTGTCTGATACTTTAACATTGTTAATGATAATTCTTTAGTCTGTAATAGTAGGTCATTGCTATGGTTACTCTACAATGGTGCAACACTTTGCTTTCCCCTTCAGCTATTTGCTGAGACCTGGTAACCACATTTGTTGCCTAGCAACAGTTTTGTGACAGTATCACAATCTCAGAGTTACAACAATAAGGATGCTAAGGCTGCGGTTGACCAGAGAGCAGAAAGCTACAATCTTTGCATGTCACTCAGCTGTGGGAGCTGGCCCTAGGCGAGAACCCCTCTCTCTATAGGTACCCTCACAAGGATGCTCTCTATCCTCTTCTCCTTTACAGATCCACATTATAAGCCAGCATTTGAAACTAGGATCCGGTACTAAAGCCATATTCTTGAGAAATATCTCCCAACACTACTGTATTCAGACACACACAAAAAAAGTCATTTCTGTAGGTGCTTACTCATTTTGGACATACCCTGGCAAATCCTAAAGTGACTGACTGACTGGATTTTGACAAGTCTTAACATAATTCTTGGGGAAAGAAATTACACATATGTCTATATGCATCAATAGGTGTGTAAAATTTCAAGTTCTTTAAAGTATAAGTAACATCCAGATATTAATAATTATAATTTTGAATTTGGAGGCATTTATATTCTCTGAACCCAATTAAGCAGTTCTACACATGGTCAGACATATTAACTTTAAATAATATTTTGTGAGTTATATCTAGAAGGGGGCCCAGTTCCTGGAAAGATTTATGAAATACCTGTTCCTATTTCTATAGTGCTTGCAACTCTAGTTTCATTTCAACAATAACTACTAATTGCACTTATGATAAAATATTTTAAAATCAATTGTATTTCTTCTTTTTGAAAGTCTATTCTCAGATGCATACTTCATGGCTATCCCCAAACACAGTAAGAAAAAAAAAAAAGGTGTTAATTGTCTCTTATCCTTCTCATTTCCCATGCTTCCAGGCTCACTTGGCATTTCCTCCATAGTGATCACACTTACACTTACTAGTGTTACCAAGACTAGGATCAATTTGTAAGCTATCTCAGGGAGCTCTTCTCATAATTCCTTCCACCCCCTGAAAACCAATTCAATCTATGAATCTAGAGGGACCTGCGGAGTCAATGGTCTGAAGCAATTTTAACTTCTTTCTTTATTTTTTTTTTTCTAGTGACAATCTTTCTGAAGGATGAACAAATTTCCCTGGTGATAAAATCACTACAAAGGCTTTTTAGTTTTAGCTTATGATTACTCTCTGCTTGATTAGTCCTTGGCTGAAAAGACCAAAGTCCCTGAGATAACCAAGTATCTGCACTGGCTCTCGACACTGACTCTTGTAATTTAAGAGTATAAATAATGAGAATGTGTACTCTGTCAGAGGAAGGGAAATTGCTAAGAATAAAAGTAATAAGCAAGGTGGGTTAGAAACTGAATTACAGTGAATGGGGGAGGGAGAATTCTCCCTAAATGATGAAATATTTTATAGAAATAATGATTTTTTAAATATTTTTGAAAGTAGATTTTTAATAATTTAAAAATAGCATTTCTACATTAGGTAAAAGCATGTCCATCTGGAACTGTATATACACATTTTAAGAACATGTTTTAAGACCAGTTAAAAAATTCGGGACCAAAGTTCAATGAAAATATTTACAAATTTATATGATGATCTACCCATGGCAATGCTTAGACAATGGAAACTTTTAAGAGCAGCTTTCTAGTATTTAAAACACACAACACTTAAGAGGAAATTATCTTATTAGGACAGAAACATTAGGCCATTAAATTATTCGTAAAAGGATAAAAAAGAGAAAAGTTTAGGCCAATAAAAAAAGCAGCCATCCTATCTAATAAAAGAGTAATATGCAAACTGACTGCACTTCGGCTACACCCACCAGCCACGCCTACCAGCCAATTAGAGTGAGTATGCAAATTAACCCAACCAAGATGGCTACAGAGAGAGCAGGAGGAAGGCTTGGGTTGCTCTGGCAATGGAGGAAGCCAAGCTTTCTGCACACCCTAAGGAAACAAAGTTTCAATGGCTGTGCCAGCAGAAGGCTTGGTTCTGCTCCAGGCAACAAAGTTTCAATTATAGAAGATAAATAAATCCCAGATACCAGGGCCTCCGCTTGGGTTGCCAGGTAGTGGGCTGGCCTGCAAACCACCTCAGGCCCCTCACCCAGGCCACCCCATGCCCCAAGGAAACACCCACCCTGATCCAGGATGCCCTTTAGGGCAAACCAGCTGGCCCCCATCCATGTAGCAGACCTCTAACCTATCTAATAAGAGAGTAATATGCAGATTGACCATCACTCCAACACACAAGATGGCTGCCTCCATGTGGTCAAAAGATCCTGCTCCCATGTGGACACAAGATGGCACCCCAAGATGGCCAGCAGGAGAGGGCAGTTGGGAGGGACCAGACCTGCAAGGGAGGGCAGTTGGGGGTGATCAAGCCTGCAGGGGTGGGCAGTTAGGGGTGTCCAGGCTGGCAGAGGAAGGAAGTTGGGGGTGACTGGGCCTACAGGGAAGGGCAGTTGGGGGGGACCCAGGCCTGCAGGAGAGGGCAGTTAGGAGTGACCAAGCCCACAGGGTAGGGCAGTTAGGGACAAACAGGCTGGCAGGGGAGCAATTAGGCATCATTCAGGCTGGCAGGGGAGTGGTTAGAGGGTGATCAGGCTGGCAGGCAGAAGCGGTTAGGGACAATCAGGAAGACAGGCAGAAGTGGTTAGGAGCAATCAGGAAGACAGGCAGGTGAGCAGTTGGTAGCTAGCA
>PVJN01025021.1:0-30489 GCA_004026805.1 Lasiurus borealis | reverse complement strand
TAGGCTATGGAAAATGCCACATATTTGTTAGCAGTTGGGTAGTTGTTGTGTTAAGGGGGAAGAGCTGAGAAAAATAAAGGTAACTTTGAAAGAAAGCAAAGTACATCCAGTATAAGGATCTAAAATGCTGCAACGAGAGACAAAATGGACAAAAGATTAAAGCATACAGATAAATGGTTAAACCTCAATTCTTACCATTTCCTGTTTTAAACTCTAGTCGCGCTACTCCAGCTTTTCCTCATACATACCGCATACATTCTCATCTCAGGGCTTCTGTACTTTCTTAGGAAATAGTTCTGTGTATAGCTTTGACCCATACTCTTACTCACTACAGTTGCCCCAGAATATAGAACATAGTAAGTACTCTGTTACTGCCTGCTGAATAAATAAAGGACTTTTTTCAAAATCTACAATGGAATCAGGGTCCCAAATCAAACCTGTCTGAACAGCCATTTGTTTTCAATGGGAAGATTGCCAAGGTTGACTATTAAATTCTCTCTCTCCCCATTTCACACAGCAGAGGCTGTGGTAACACAGTTGCAGCTAGTTACTTCACTGAAAGTAATCATAGAGAGCAGGGTGAGTGGGACAGGGAAGGAAGAAAGCTAAGGTAGGTCACACTCATACAAATGTGTCCACCAACACTATGAAAAATCCACAAAGGACCCAGGGAATGGGGTCTGGGTAACAAAGATGTCAGTTATAAATTCCTCATTATTTAGATGCATTTTTTGTGGAGGGTTACTCCACAGCAATCCATAGTGAACACTATTTTCTATAGATTAAAAAAATTCTACAACCGTAAATGTAAGCCTTCAACTTCATAAACCATGGTTTATATAGCTATGATATGCTGCTTTCCTTTCCTTTTCATCTTTATAAATAAAACTAGAGGCCTAGTGCAAAAAAATTCATGCACAGGGGTGGGGTGAAATTGGGCCTAAATGGGCAATCAGACATTCCTCTCACAATCCAGGATTGCTGGCTTTCAATCGCTCACTTGCCTGCCTGCCTGCCTGGTTGCCACTAACAATTTCTGCCTGCCAGCCTAATCACCCCCTAACCACTCTGCTGCCAGTCTGATTGATGCCTAACTGCTTTACTGCTGGCCTGATTGCCCTTAACTGCCCTCCCCTGCAGGCCTGGTCACCCCCAACCGCCCTCCCCTTCTGGCCTTATAACCCCTAAATGCCCTCCCTCACCAGCCTGGCAGACCCTGACTGTCCTTTTCTGAAGGCTGGGTACTCCCAAGTGCCCTCCCCTGCAGGTATGGTGCCTCCCAACTAACCTCCCCTGCTTGCCTGATCACACCCAACTCCCCTCCCCTGCAGGCCTGGGTCTCCCCCAACTGCCCTCCCTTGCAGGTCTGGTCACTCCTAACTGTCCTCCTCTGCAAGCTAAGTCACCCCTAACTGCCCTCCCTGGCTGGCCTGATCACCCACAACTGCCCTCTCCTGCTGAACATCTTGTGGTGGCCATCTTGTGTCCACATGAGGGCAACCATCTTGTGTGTTGGAGTGATGGTCAATTTGCATATTACTCTTTATTATATCGGATTATTATGATGATTTGAATTCAGTATATTTTATTTAGCCACAAATAAGTGAACAAATCTTATAAAAATGATATTTAGCTATTTGTTACTTCTAACTAAAATAAATTCAGTTTTTATTAATAGCTTCTTGAATTAATTCAAATTTACCAAGTGTCTACTCTGTACAAGAGACTGCTAACACCAAGGTAAAGGATGGATTAAACAGGCAAAGTCCAAATTTTCAAAAGCCTCACGGCCTACAAATTCTTTATACATCAGAATCTGTCTACTCAGATTGCCCAATGTCAACTTTCCACACCCATGGATTCACTGGGATTATTTATGTTTATTAGTACTGATCCTCAACAATGAAATTCAAAGCAGTAAGGACACAGAGAAAGATACTGATATAAACCTTGCTCAGTCATTTAGATTCATTTTCATGTTTATAGTTTCCTACTATGACAGTTTTAAAAGTTTCTAGAGCTATAAATCCCAGACTTTCTATGTTCTTTTATCAAAAAGATCATTTGCCATTGTAAATTTTCTAACGAGTACACTATTAAATATAGGAGAACAATATATATGTAATGGAAATCCTTCCATTCACATTTTTTATTAGCTATCCTGTACTGACAATATTAATTTTTTTCTAACTGTATTTTATTTGAAACTCCTATACTTTTTCCTGCTTTAAGGAATTAATTTTCACAAAATTATTATGATGGTTTCAATATTCAACTTCCTTATAAGCAAAGTAACTTCCAATCCTGCTATTTACTCACATGCATACCAATTACTTTTTAAAATATCATGTTTATAATAATAAAAATATGTCTCTATGTAATTTATTATTTTTCTTAGGGAAGAAAAAACACCTCATTAGCAGTCATAAGATTCAGTAATGTTAATATACCCAAGATGAATGATTCAAAGATTCATTATCTTTAAGTCACACTGGAATCATTGAACTGAATCATTTTATATCATTATAATTATCTTTCAAGCAATGTACTCCTATAAATTTAACTAAATGCTTCAGTAACCTATTGACCCAAAGGGCACTTCTAGTCTCTTACTTAATAATTTAATATATTGATGCCCAAGAAATAATGCATAAGTTTTATTGTAAAGTTTCCTCTCTTCTCTTTTGAATCAAATAGTTGTATATATGGACTCTAAATAATTAGAAATTTGAAAAAAAATGCTTCCTTTTTAAAAAAAAATATTATCTTATTATTTAAAGTATTACAGATGTCTGCCTTAATCTGGCCACTAAGTGTGTATATATATCTATTAGAGGCCTGGTGCATGAATTTGTGCATGAGTGGGGTCCGGCCAGCTTTGTCAGGGGTAGGGGACATGGGCAGCTCGCTAGCCTTTCTGCTGGTTAAACTCCTGGTTGATGGAACCATTTGCATATTAAGCTTTTATTATATAGGTTAATCACTGAGTAGCCAGATTATTACACGTTCAGAGATCATAATAATCTGGCCACTCAGAGTGTGTGTGTGTGTGTGTGTGTGTGTGTGTGTGTAAGTAATTTGGGTGTTCCTATATTGGATGCGTATATGTTTGCCAGTGTTATATTCTCTTGTTGAATACTTTAAATCATTGATCATAAGAAGTAGAGATATATATACATAAAGAAAGAGTAGATTGAGACCTGGAAGGGGGAAAAGATGGCTCCTGTCTAAGGAAGTTCTGTCTGCTCACTTCCAATACCTGAGGGGACTAGTGTCTGTAGAACATTACACTTAAAAAACCAGCTGACAGTGGGTATCAGTGTGATTTAGTCCACTGGGGAGACTCAGGCTTCCTTATCCCAGGCAAAAAGCAAGTGCTTGGTTATAATACCAGTCTGGGAAGTCACCAGGATCATTTTCTGCAGGAGGGGCAACTCAGCAGAACTTCATAATCACAGAGGGGTCTGATCTGACCACCGAGCACTGAATCTGAGGAGCCAATTATTTTCTAAAAGAACTTTCAGTAGAGAGCAGAACAGGAGTCAAGTCATAGTGTGCTGGGAAAGAGGCAAGATTCTTCCCACCTCAAGGGAAGAAGAGGCACCCTTTCCCCCACCTGTAGAATGGATCTGGGAAGGTGTGTAGGGTGTTTGATAAGATAGATCAACCGAAAAGCTTATATGCATGCATATAAGCGTAATTCATGGACAGAGACAGTAGAGGGTGGGGGGTGAGGTTATGTGCTGGTGAAGTGGAAATGACTGGGGAGAGGTCAATGGGGGCGGGGAGGGGAGGAGATATATGTCATACTTCAAACAAGAAATAATTTAAAAGAAAAAGAAAGAATAGAGAGCCAAGTGGAGTGGGTTTGTGTTTGTGGATTTTGTTTTAATTCCCTGTCTGCTAGAGCTGGCCATGATGGCATGCCACCAACCCAGAGAGAACCGAGACACTGGCAGGAGAGAAAGCTCCTGCCTGCCCCTCCTACAAAATGTATTTTCCCTTTTGATTTCCTACTTTTGTAACTTCAATTTTTTTTTTCACATCTGTTGTTTAGGTGGAGTATGGTTATTAAGTAAAAGTATTTTTTAGACTATGAAATAAATGAGCCTAAATTTTTGGATTTAATAAAATTTGTGAACTTTTCCAACTTAGAAAAACAACAACATAGCGAGCAATTTCATCATTAAAGATAACTTGGTTTCCATGTTTAGTAAAAATCCAACTATTAGCAAAGTGCCAGCCCTTTAAGATATATGTTGACATTTTTTAAATTTACTTGTCTCCATTTCCATTTCCTTTGGGTTTATCTCATAGAAAGTACCTACACTTTTCACCATTATCTAAAATGCTACCTCAATGTGCATTACGGATTGTTTTTGGATATATGAACCTAAAAAGAGATGATGAAATGTTGAAGACTTAAGACTATCATATAAGAATTGTTCTATCTATACTTTACTTACTAAAATATACAGAACTTCCTAAATCCTGTCTAAATTAATAAAACTTAATATCTGAATTCAAAGCCTCCATTCATTTAATTGCTCTATATTTGGTGAAAATGACAATATATAAAAGAATTTCTGGAAGATTGTTATCTGACAACATTCATGCTTGTGAAATGATCCAGAATAATATAATGTGTACTGGCCAAAACATACAGGAATTGGTTGAAGCCAAATGAATATCAAGATTCACAAGAAGCTACAGTAAACCGTGTTGCTCTTAGATAATCATTGTCTCAGTGAAAATGTGCATTCATGATAAAATGCAAAAAACAAACTGGGACATTTAAAATTGTCCTAAAGGAGGTTTACTCTGCTGGGAAAAAAAAAAACACACAAAAAAAACATCTATATGATTAGAGAGAGTAATTGCATCAATTATAGCAAGTAGATGGCAGTGTTTGGTTTTGATCTGTCACTAATTTTTAAATCCTATACTGGCAAAATGCTTAATGAAATAATTATTAGAACATACTTATGTCAGCCTTCTAAATACCATCCATAAATATGCAAGTGTTCTGTAGTAATCTTTAAAGATTATTCAAAAAGATTTTATACAAATATGCACAAGCACGCACACTCACAAATGTCCTTGAGAGAGAAGCGTTGGGAAGACAGTTTCTCATTGTTCATTATTTATTCAAGGCTTCTGGATTATCTCTGTATTTTGCAGAATCATAAACAAAACTCTCTAGAATGTACCAAAGTTAAAATTCAATTATCTTACTAGTTGTTTCAAAAATCTGAAAAGTGTTGTTTAGTAACAAGATTGCAAATCATTTGTTTTATTGAATTCAACTAATTATCTGTAATAATCTATAATAATAAACTCATAATATGCTAATTATACCAGACAAATGACCTTCTGGACAAAGCTGGGGCTACAAGGGCCTAAGCAAGCCATTGCAGCTGCCAGGGCAGAGCCCCTTGCACAAAATTTGTGCATTGGGCTTCTGGCTGTAAAATGAGTGTTAGAAAATACTCTTCTTATTTTATGTCTACATTATTGATCAAAATCTTGCTTGAGACAAAGTATAGGATACTTTCTACTTCTCATCTCTTGCGTAGGACTAGGCAAGTAGTAGATATTAAATGGATATTAGTCAATTCAATTAAATACTTTTATTGAGGAAATTATTTTTCCACTTTTAATGCTCAAATCTGAGTTCTTGAAAAAGGTCTGAAGGGGGAATATATATATATATATGTCATGTAAATACAAAGTTAAGCAGTATTTGCTCTGCCATATTGCTGTCATTTGGTTAATAATGCTTTTTAAAATTATTTTAAGTGATATTTTTCTCTGAAAGATCACATGTGTTCATTTAACTTTTAAAATCCAATTTTCTCCTAAGGCATATCTAAAAATACTTCTCCAATGTGATTTACTTAGAAAAAAAAGTCCTTCCAAAGTATGACAAAAATTAATTTTATGTAAATTCATTGACATAAAATGGCTTTTGATTTTAATAAAAAGGCAATGGTAATAAAGTAGCATCAAGTATTAAAAAATTTACTTTTACAATTTTTTCATTTATTAATAGCCAATTATAGGAAATTATATCATTATTGGAAGGCTAGAATGTAACTTAAAAAGTCAGATTTTTCTCTGCCTATTTCCTCATATTTCTAATTTAATAACTATTTCTCTAATAGTAATTATCATATAAAATGTTTCTATTCTACATTTACTAACTCATTCCTATGTTTTGATTTTTTATTTTGTTTTACTTTACTCAGTTATTTGTTTATTCTCAGGAAATACTCTTGCAAATAATCAGATCAGTATTTAAGGCAATTATTAATCAACCTTGTTTGCTTCAAAGAATGTAGCTGTAAGTTGGACAAATTTTAAGAATAATTTTACTAACAGCTAGAGGTTTTAATATCACATTAATTGCCTCTATAATTTAATAAGTAGATCTTTATTTTTAAATAAAACTATTTTATGTAATATAACTAATATGCAAATCTATTGAATAGTAGAACCACTGGTCACTATGACATGCACTGACCAGCAGGGGGCAGATGCTCAAAGCACAGCTGCCCCCTGGTGGTCAGTGCACTCCCACAGGGGGAGCACCAATCAGACAGAAGTCAGGCTCTTGTTTGGTGAGCACAGCAGTGGTGGCGGGAGCCTCTCCTGCCTCCAGAGCAGCACTAAGATCCCTTGAGGGCTCCAGACAGCAAGAGGGCACAGGCTGGGCTGAGGCAACACCCACCTCCCAGTGCAGGAATGTTGTGCACCAGGCCTCTAGTAGAAAAATAAATATAAATTCATGTTAAGTTCAAATTTTAAATTCAAATAGTTGTTTACCAATATGATTCAATAATACAGTTTGGCATCTAAAAATGATATTACTTCATTTGTATAGTTATAATAATTCAATATTACACATGTGTAGAAACATTAAAACAAATTAAAACTAATTATATACAGTTAGGAGAAATTACTTTTAATATTAGACACTGGGGGGTTGGGGTATGCCTTGGAGGGAGGGGGCAATGGGGAGATATGTATAAAAATTAATAAAAATTAAAAAATATATGTTTTTAAAATAAAATATGCTTTGACCATTAGTTTAGGTGATTATGAGTAACTTTAATGTGTTTGGTTCTTCAGATATTCATTAAAAGTTAAGAATTTCATAAACCTATATGTGACACAGAAATGTTGGCAATAAGACTCTTGCCTCTGATATATATTTGAAACTAGATGCCTGGTGTATGAAAATTCATGCATTGGAGAAGGGTTCCCTCAGCTCAGCCTGCCCTCTCTCATAGTCTGAGAGCCCTCAGAGGTGGGAGCCATCTGGCAATCAGGGGAAGGTGACACCTTCATCACATCTCTGCTGCTGCCACTGCCCACAGCGTAAGCTTTGGTTGGCCCTTGTTACCTGAGCCTCAGGCAGCCCTGGGCGGCTAGACAGCTACCATCTGAGGCTTGCCTGTGCCTCAGGTCAGCCCTGGGCAGTTGGGGGGCTGAGAGGACTGGGACCACTATCTTGTGGCTGTGGGTGCCATCATATTTGAGGGTATGGCATTCAATTAGCATATTCACTCATTGGCTGTGGGTGCCATCTTTGTGAGGGCGTGATGGTCATTTAGAATATTCCTTCTTTATTAGATAGGATTAACTGAGCAAATTGATGCTATTACAAGTACTTATAAGTAAAATATATATGTATATATATATTTTACAAGTAACAAAAAATTAATTAATTGACATCCAGAATTAAATAGAACAAAATAAAATAATTCTTTATTTGATTTAGGGTTTTCATTTTTAAGTGTTTCCTTGACGTGTCTCCTTTACTGATTCTAATATGAATCCCCAAATACAAACAATTATAGCATCAAAAGAAGGAAGCCTTCTGAGTTAGTCGCCAATATTTATAAAACTGGATTGTTATCCTGTCACTTATCTCCTCTTATGGCAACTATTGTTGCATGTTATAGAAGGACCATGAAAAGGCAAGCCGTTCCCAAGCCTCTAGGCACAAGTAGGAAAGAGGTCTATAAATTTAACTGAACAACTTTTATGGTTTATATCAGCAATAATGGGATGTATAAATTGAGACAAGAATGAGCCAAAATTGTTTATCCTTCTCAGTTGACCCTCATTCCCTCAATTGGTTAGTCCATTGCTTTCTTCTTATAGGATGGAAATAGGAGAACCTTTGGAGATAAAAAAATTTGAAGATCATTTTGATTTTTTTTTCCTCCATTACTACATTACATTATCTGTAAGGTAGTGTTAGACCTGAGCAGAGCAAGGACAATGGGCCAGGTATAGAAACTCACAGGGTGGAAAGCCCCCATGCCTAGCAAGGGGCACAACTGGGAAAACAAGAACCTCTTCCCCTAGCATATCACTGGCCATGCAGTTTAGACACCCTGACCTTTCCTCCCTAAAGAAAACCTCTAGGCCTCAGTTGTATTTCTAGGTCCAGAAAAGCAGCAAATTCAGACAAAAGACTCTGTGGCTGCCTCAGGACCAGCTGCATTGACTAATGAGCCCCTGCCCTGGCACAGACCAAGCCATGGAGACCAGGACCCTGAAAGAGCACAGCTGGAAAGCTAATGAAAAGTCTAGTAAGACCCTCCCCTGCGACTCCCCCTAAGAATTCCATCTGCAAGAGAGAAAAATATGCTCAGGACAAAGGACCCAGTGTTCATTCTCCCTCCAAGGTGTATGCTGTGCCCTTCCCCCACAGGCACTATCCACCAAAGTCTAAGGGACCCCAGGAGACTTTCAACCAAGGGAATATGGATGACACCTGACTAAGGGAGCAATGGGCAGCGGCAGCTCATCATGGCCTAACCCTCCCAAACCTGTCACCTAAGTACTCTTTTCTCTGACTTCCCAGTGAGCTCAAGCAGCCCAGCCAACGCTCTCCTGTAGCTCCTTCTATGCCCTTCCTTGTTTCACTGTTCTAAGTGCATTTTTGCTGTGGTCAAAAAATTCTTGCTTGCTTTTCCACATTTTGTCTCTTGATTGAAATATTTCTTTCAAGAAGATAAGAACAGAGGTCTTCTCATCTCCTTAGTAACAGTAGGGCACCAATTTAAAATGTCTTGAAGTGTACTAGCACTTTATTACTTTTCTGATTGAGAGATTTCAAAATTACGTTAGCTATTATGTTCAATTGTCCTTAGGTATATCTTTCATTAGCATTGTTATTTTATTTAAATATCAGTATCTGCCTTCCTTTCAAATTCACTTAAATACTTATGTACATTACTTTATGTTGATAATTTTTTTTTCTCATTTAGATTCTATACAACAATTTAATGGGATAGTGACATTAAAATGATCGCTCCTTGGAGTGCCCTGCATTCCCAGATTAGTCTCTGGCTTCAACGGTTTTTGGATGGAACAGACCTAGGGACATCCCCTCTTCCAGCCTCCGACCATGCTCCTGCGTCTTATCCAGTCACCACTTTCAGAACCACCTCCAACACTAGCCAACACACCATTTTTTTTCCTACCTTAACTCTTCATTGCTGAACAACCATAGCTTCCATATTCGTCAGAATTACCCCACTGAAGTGGAGGCTACAGTCAAACGCCTGGCCAACTGCCTCTGCAAGCCCCCCATACTTACCTCTCTCCAGGCTTCTATTTCAACTGTGATTATTTGGCTCCTGAAGGCATGAGCCTCTTCTGGGAGTTGGTAGAGAAGTCTAGGGCACTGAGCTTAAAGTTGTAAAACCAGTGTGGTGGTCCCATTCTCCTCCAGGACTTGCTGAAGCTTCCCCAGATGGGTGGGCAAAACTCAGGACACCATGGCAGCTTCCCCCTGGCCCTGGAGAGGAACCTGAGCCAGGCCCTTCTGGGGCTGCAGGCCCTGGGTTTTACCTCAACTCTGACTTCCGGGAGAAACACTTCCTGGGTGAGGAGGTGATACTCATCAAGAAGATGGGCGACACCTGGCTCACCCCGCAGGCTGGCCTGCCCCCAGGCTGGGCTGGGTGAATATCTCTTCTAAAGGCTCACCCTCAAGCACGACTAGGAGCCTTTGGAGCCCATAGGCCTTTAAGGGGTCCCTCTTCATTCCCCTGGTGTCTGAAGCTTACCTGAGCTTCCCCCTGAAACTATTAGCCATTCATTTAACCACAGGGAAGCCCTTTCCCATTTATTGGACCAAATGAAATAAAGCAAATAAAACTTCTTGCAGCAAAGAAAAATAATAATAAAAAATAAGTAAAATTATTGTTCCTTGAATAATAATAAATATTCAGGATGCCTGGTTTAAATTATAGCACTGGAAAAAATAAACTCAGTAGATCATTGTAAGATTTTCTCAGATTTACCAATATGTTTAGTTAATTGGGAATGAGATTGCATTTTTAATGTGTCTTTTAATTAGTTGGAATAATCCTGTTCTAACTCCTTCATTATGAGATGATAGCCTGGCAAGCAGGGGGCCTTACTTCTGACTACAGAATGGGGTGAAAAGAAAGAATCTGAGTTCTGGTCACAGAAGCTACTGTAGCTGATCCTGATCTTCTACAGTCCCCTCCCCCCTAAATACCATCTCAAGGCTTGTAGTTTTCAGTGTCTTTTTTTCCAGCACTTAGTAGAAAGCAAGGAACAGCTGGGTGTTTGTCCAGGGGGAAACAATAGGATAGATATTTTGTAGTCTTCTAATTATTTAAGAAGCATTAATTTAATGTTTGAATCTCCTATATGCAAATTAATGTTATCACTTGAAACCAATCATCTTAAAGTTTAATGCAGATACTGCAGATGCCTTCAGAGCTCAAAATAATTTGAGCAATTTTTCAGCAGAATTTAAAATAAATAATTTTGCCTTTGTAGCATAACATATGGGCATAACTTTTATGACTTCACATATGTGGAATGTTAGTACAAGGTTGCTGTGCACAAAATTGGGCACATAAGTACTTAATATCTTTTGAAAGAATAATTGGAGGAAGATGGGCTTTGATGTCAAAAACCTACCTAATTTAATCCTTATTTTGCCACTTAAGCAGTTTATGACCTTGGGTCTGCACATTTGAGTCATTATTGACCAAATGTGTAATTATTTGTGAATTAAAAATAATGTATATTAATCTTTTAGAACATATCCAGCACATAGATGAATTTCAATGAGCAATGAAGAGTGTGTTATGTTTGCTTTTGAAGTAGAATGGGACAGAGAAGAAGAGATACTCTTGTCCATTGCATGCATAAGATATTCCTATCCATTTTTTGCATAAACTAACATAATTCACCTTTCTTGAACATAGGTTATGTGGACTGAGAAGCAAGGAAAAATCATAGTTTTCTTATTCCCAAGGGAATAATAACTTGGAAGGATGCTCTGCTTTCAAGAATTAATGCTTATTATCTTATATAATAACAAGCCAATATGCAGATTGTCATCATACCCTCACACCCTCACACCTTCAAGACAGACACTCAACACTGCACAGAGAGGAATGAGGACCAGCCAGACACAAATGAGCTCATGAGAAAGGAATGATAACCGGCGAGGTTGCAGCCCAGGAGAGGAACAAACTGCCTGCCCCAAAGTCCCAGGTGCCTGTGGCTGCACCTGGCCCTAGTGAAGCCATCCTGGGTCCTGGGTGCCTGTGGCTGGCCAGAAGGAGGGAATCCTGGGTCCTGGGTGTACGGTGAGGCAGAGGTAGTTAGGGGTTATCAGGCCAGCAGGAGAGCAATTAGGGGTGATCAAGCAGACAGGCAGAGGTGGTTAGGGGTGATTAGACAGGCAGGAAGAGGGATTAGGAGCAATCAATCAGGCAAACAGGCAAGTAGTTAGGAGCCAGCAGTCCCAGATTATGAGAGGCAGTAGGACCTCCCCAAAGGGGTCCCTGATTAGAGAGGCTACAGGCTAGGCTGAGGGAACCCCCCCCCACCGCACCCCCAGCACAAATTTGTTCACCAAGTCTCTAGTCCTATCTAATAAAAGAGTAATATGCAAATTGAACATGCCTCCACTACACCCACAAGCCACACCCACCACCCATGCCAACCATCCAATCAGAGCAAGTATCCAAATTAACTCAACCAAGATGACTACAGCCACAGAGAGAGCAGGAGGGTGGCTTGGGTTGCCCCTGGCGATGGAGGAAACCAAGCTTTCCCCACACCCTAGCAGGCCCAGGCTTCCACTTAAGGCAAAAAAGTTTCAATGATTGTGTGAGCAGAAGGCTTGGCTCTGCTCTAGGCTATAAAGTTTCAATTGTGGAAGATAAATAAATCCCAGATACCAGACCTCCACTTGGGTTGCTGGGGGAGTGGGGATGTGTGGCTGGCATGCAAACCACCACAGGCCCCTTTCCCAGGCCACCCATGCCCCAAGGGAACCCCTACCCTGATCCAGGACATCCTTCATGGCAAACCAGCTGGCCACCAACAATGCACCAGGCCTCTATCTTATCTAATAAAAGAGTAATATGCAGATTGACCAACACACAAGATGGCTTCTCCCATGTGGTCAAAGATCCTGACCCGTATGGATACAAGATGGCCACCACAAGATGGCCAGCATGGGAGGGCAGTTGGCCGGATCCAGTCCTGCAAAGGAGGAGAGTTATGGGTGATCAGGCCAGCATGGGAGGGCAGTTGGGGTTGACTGGACCTGCAGGGAAGGGCAGTTGGGGGTAACTAGGCCCACAGGGAGGGCAGTTAAAGGCAAACCAGCTGGCAGGAGAGCAGGTAGGCATCAATCAGGCTGGCAGGGGAGTAGTTAGGGGGTGATCAGGCTGGCAGGCAGAGGCTATTAAGGGCAATCAGGAAGGTAGATAGGTGAGCAGTTCGGAATCAACAGTCATGGATTGTGAGAAGGATGTAGGATGGGGCCTAAATAGGCAGTTGGACATCCCTCAAGGGGTCCCAGATTGGAGAGGAAGCAGGCTGGGCTAAAGGACATCCCACCCACATGTGCACAAATTTTGTGTACCAGTCCTCTAGTTTTAAGATATTAGCCTCAAATAATTGAGTAATACTATAAGATAGATTGATATAGATATTCTAATATAGATGGCAATTAAAATAGAAAAAAATAATGTCAAATTCAATCATGATAGTGTAATTTAAGAATTTGAGAAAATATATTTTTTAAATAAAATTATATTAGACACAGAAGAGAGACAGCTGGATGTATAAATGTCTAAAACTCATGTAATAGCAATGGAAGATCCTCTGTGATGTTATCAGTAATTGTAATACAATGTTTAAATCCAAACCATGTTTTGGAGTGACTGGTATTAAGTTAGTTAGGAGTTTGGTCTTCTTGATCTTTACCTCCTGGCCTGGCATTACTCCTATGAGTGAGTTATATGGCAAAAGAAATTTTGCAGAAGTGTTTAAGAGTATGTATCTGGAGATGGGGAGATTATCCTGTAATATCTGTGTGGTCCCAGTTTAATTACATGAGCTTTTGAAAAAGAAAAACTTTCCCAACTAAAGTAAAAATGTTGTCATGGAAAATGGAGGAAGAGGAGAGATTCAAAGCCTGAAGAGTTTCCAACCTACTGTTGATGGTTTTGAAATTAAAGAGAATAGACAAGAAATGTTGGCAGCCCCTGGAGGATGAGAAAGAACCCAGGTATACAGTAGGAAGAAAAGCAAATAAACAACAAGTAAAAACACACCTGTTTGACTCAGTGGATAGAACATCCACCTGGAGACCAAAGGGTCCCTGTTTTGATTTTGATTCTGGTCAAGGGCAGGCTCCTTCCTGGCCTGGCCTTGGTTAGGGCTCATGCAGGAAGCAACCAATCAATGTGTATCTCTAACATCCATGTTTCTCTCTGTCTTTCTCTCTCCCTTCTCTTCTCCCTAAAAAACAATGGAAAAATATTCTCAGATGAGGATTAACAAAAACAAACAAAACAAAAGAACTCCAGGGACTTCAGTTTTACAACACAATGTCCTAAAGTCAGCTAACAAGCTTAATGAGCAAGGAAACAGTCTTAGATCCCCCTACCCATTAAAGAACACAGCCCTGCCAACATCTTGATTTCCACCTGGTGATGCTCAGAGTAGAGAAACTAATTGAAACCACTTCATTTCTGATCTACTAAAACTGTAAGATAATAAATCTTTGTTGTCTTATACTATTACATCTGTGGTAATTTGCTGTGGCAGCAACAGAAAATCAATATGAGCACAACAAAGAATTCAGACAATTACACATTTCTACACCTTTTATTTGCTTTCTTCCAGATAATTTTAATATGAGCAACAGAAACATGTTAATGATTTTGTGACTTTTTCCAAAAGGAAAACTCTTGATGTGAATATCTTAATCCTAATACCACATATTTTAAGGAAAACATGGCTGTAAAATATTATTATATAGTTATAACATAAATATTTCACATTTGTTATTTACTGCATAAATCCAATTTAGAATTACAGGTAAGTTTCTGGAAATTAAACACAGCTTCTAATATGCAAATTAAAAGCTTGTATTATTAATTGACTCTAATTCCTTCTATTTTACATTTGAAATTATGCTGACACTGATTTTCATTTAACTCACTAGTAAAGCATTCAAGGAACTGTGAGGCCAAGGTCCGTGAAGCCCATCATTTTAGATGTTAGAGTTCCCTAGCATAAAACGAAATAATGGATAAAAGGCAAGTTATGACTGAGTGCCTAAAATCAATGACTGCTTTCAATATGGCCTGCACTGTTTAATTCTTACAGAATAGGGACCTAGTCACAAAAAATGATGGTAAGTAACATATCTTAAGTCACACAACCATTATGTGGTAGAAATGGAATTCAAACTATTTTCACAGCCTTAACACTGGGTTGGGGGGAGGGTAGGATGTGAAGGCAGCTTTGAGGGGGTCAATGGGTGGGGAAAAAGAGGACATTTGTAATGCTTTCAACAATAAAAATTGATTTTTTAAAAAAGCCCTAAAAGTTCTATGGCAGCAACAATAAAAAGGGAGCACAATGAGCTGTAATTCAATGATAAGAAGGTCATAAAGTAACTGCTGCAATTTTGAATGTAAAAAACAATTTTAAAGCCATACTCTCTTTGTTGTCAAATTCAAGAGGAAAGTGAATAATCTCATTAAAACATAGAGAACAAAAAATAAATAAAAAAATATAGTTGGTGTAATAAGATGATATGATAAAATACTATATTTAAAATTAGTTGTTAGTAGGAGGAAGTGTAGGAAAAGGGGGAAAAGAACTATATTAAGAGAAGTTGCAGGTAGAATCTCCTAGTTTGGAAAAATAAGAGCGGTTATTCAGGAAAAGTATTAAAGGACCACTTCCAGAAAAAGAACAGCCTGTGTGTGTTTATTTCTTTACTCAAAAAATATATTCACATACTTCCAAATAGAGAGGATGGATTAAATAGTCTTTTCTCAAGGCCCTAATAAACTTATGGCAAAGTAATACCATTACTGTAAAAATTTATAGAGTTGTGAAGGCAGCAATGAGACATTTTTAGAAGATTTAAAGAAGTTTAGAAAGTGGTTGTCATTTAGCAGAGCCTAAGATGATGAAACCTCGGATTCTGTAGAGTGTGATACTAATGGACTGTGAAAGGCTCTGAACCAGGAAACACACTGTCATGTAGAAGAGGGGATGAGGTTGAGGCAGGATTCTGAAAACAGAATCGGTTTATTTCTTCAGGATGATTTCCCCTACCTCAAGTGCACAGATCCATTCGCTTTTGAGATCAGTATTTTATTTCCTAGACAGTTATGAAGCAGAGATTTCAGATTTGAGTACCCAAGTATTGCTAAAAATGAGACAAAGGTTAAGAACATGGAGATTTAATAAAAATTGTTTTGTCTTGTTAAGATTCTCCTCTCCATATCACTATATCTAGTGGAAAAATCTGATCCCCTCATTTCAAATTAGCAATTGCCTGACCTATACCTGTAGTTTATCTTTATCTTTTTTTTTTTGGTGGGGTGGGGGACTGGGTAGTAAAAGAAACAAAACATAGAGTGGAAATTGACTTTCAAAATAACTTGAAGCTCTTTGAAAGCCTTCCATAAAAAAATTAAGAAAAATTTATAATAGTGATTGATATATGAATATTCTACAAATAAAAATAAATATAAGATTGAATAACAAAATAGTGCATTGCTATTTATAAATTAATGTATTCCCCATTACATTGTGTTTTAAATATCTGAGCCCAAATGTCACACTGGAAAGAAATATTAATGAATTCTCAGCAGTAACCCAATAGTCTATGAAAAAGCTTCAACATGGTGGCAATCTCCTAAAACTACAAAGTAAGTTGTATTTGTGCTTTCTGAGTAACAGTTCTCAAAGAGTGTCCTTCAATTAATGTCAATAAGAATTCCTGTAAAATAGTTAGTATTTATTTTTTTCTCTTCATGAAATTTTTAATAATGGTATTTATGAACTATAGATGTGTCTCTAATTGCCATTGCAATTAAGAGCAGTTCCTTTTTTATTTGTTTGAAAAGCATTTCACATTATCATTATTCTAAAGGAATATTTTTTTCAGGGCATATAGAATTCAAGATAGAAATTTTGTTGTTATTTTTGTATATCTTTGCATGTTCAGAATATCATTTTACTTTTTTTCTGACTTTATTTTTTATGCTATTGACAAGTCATCATTCAATTTAACATTTTCCCTTATCCTATTTAAAAATATTTTAGATTTTTCATTGTGCTTTTGATTATCTACAATTTCATTATGATTTTTCCCAAGTTGTGGTTTTATTTTAATTTCTCTTTCTTGAATTACTTAGGACTCTTAATTATGTGACTTTCTTCATTGAAAATTTATGTAATAAGCCAGTCAATGAAGGAGAAACACCACATGATCTCACTCACTTGTGGATAATAAAGAACATTATAAACTGATGAACAAAAGGATAGATACAGAGGCAGTAAAGCATCAAACAGACTGTCAAATTACAGAAGGAAGGTTAAAGAGAGTTGGGTTAGATCAACCAAAGGACTTGTATGGATGCATATAAGCATAACCAATGAACACAAGACACTGGGAGATTGGAGTATGCCTTGGAGGGGGGCAATGAGGAGATATGTATACATGTAACACAATAGAAAAAGAAAACAAACAAAAAAGAAAATGTATGTAAATTATCAGCCATAATATTTTCAGATATTACCTCTTCCCCATTCTTTCTGTTCTCTCCCTTCAGGGGCTTTAATTTAAATCATGTTATATTTCTTTCTCTGTATTCTATATTTTTAATCTTGGTTCTATATTTCCAACCTTTTTCTTTGCCATGCTTAAAGTATTTTCTTTTGTGGTTTTTTTTTTCACTGTTAAAACTTAGCTTAGTTAGAAATATGCTTTTCATGATTAGTTCCTTTTGGTTTCCTGGCTATTGCTGAGAAATTTATACAAATATTGAAAGAGAGCAATAGCCATCTTCTCTGTTAGCTGCCTGGCTATAAACTGTTAAAAACAGAAGCAGAAACTCTCGGCGAAGCAGATTCAACATGGACCACTTTCCTCCACTCTGTATTCAGTTTGTCTTCTGTTGACCAACAGCGATCTCAGGCCCACTCTCCAGATGCAGAAATAGCACCAGACATATACTTCATAGCATTCCTTCACTGTCTTGTTCTGGTGGTTAGCTATAGAAAATTTCTGAGATTCTCCACAAGTTTTAGTGCCTCATACTAGTGCTTCAGATGGGAGGTTCGTGCTTTGTCCAGTCTTTTTCTCTTACCCATTCCTAAACGTACTTGTCTGGTTTCTTCTGTATTTGTATAAAGATTTACTCTTAACCAAAAGTTCTGTCCTTTTACTCATAATGGTAATAATTCCCTGTTAAACCCTAACTGTACTGAGTATTATTTTTCTGCACTCTGTATGCCATTTGCTATGAGATCCTTCATTGACTTTTTAATTTTTTACTATTATTTATTTACTTTGAGTTCTATATGTTTTTCGGATCCTTTTTTCACATCAGCAATGTTACTTTTCACGTTTTTTTCTTTTCAAATAGCTATACTCAACTTTTTACTTTGATTTCTTTAACTGAAGATGCTTCATTGTTCCTGCCCTGATCTCTTGAGTTCTACTGGCCTTTCTGGACAAGGATTGGTCCTGCATAAGCTTCTAGATAGAATATTATGATGAAAGAGCATAGACTTTAAAATCAGATCCAGCTATGCTCTGCTAGAATCCCAGCTCTGCCCAGTGCTGTCCATCAGAGACCATGGAACATTTCCTAAACAACAGTTAAGTTCCCCATTCTCTGTCTTCTCCCATTAGATTATAAACTTCTTAAGAAAATAGAGTTCTTTTATCTGCCACTGAATTTATAGTGCCTACGAGAGCTTTGAGCACCTAGTAGGTGCTTGATAAATATTTGTTGAATAATAAATGACACAAAAGCGTATAGCTGTTCTGTCTTCTTTATCCAATAATTTCATTAAGAGGCATTTCTGTTGCTGTTGTTGTTTGCATTTCTGCTGGTTTGTGCTTTCAGTGTGCTTTTATTTTGTGGAATATCTTTGGTTCGCTAAACATTACACTTTAAAAAAGTATTTGCAGGAATAATTTGAAGCCTGAAATGAAATACCTTCCTCCAAATAGGATTTGATTTTGCTTTAGTCCATCACTAGGTCATGACCTGTCCTTGGCTACATTGCACACTGTTGAATCTCTCAGGTTACATGAAGGAACCAAGTTTTTAAAACTTTTAAAATATATTTCTTCAAGCAGGCTAGTCTCTTTCTAGTTTACCTTTTCCCTAAAGATGCATTTTTTATTGCAGTTTATTGTGGGATATTCTACTCTTAGACTTATTCCTCCTATAGAGTCATAGCTTTATTCATAGCTTTATTCTATACTAGAGGCTTGGTTCAGGAAATTGGTGCACAGGGGTGTGTGTCCCTCCACCCAGGCTTCACCTTCTCCAATCTCAGACATCCCTCTCACAATCCAGAACTTCTGGCTCCCAAATGCTCACCTGCCTGCCTTCCTGATTTCCCCTAAACATTTCTGTCTGCCATACTGATCATCCTCTAACCATTTGCCTGTCAGCCTGATTGATGCCTAATTGCTCCCCTGCCAGCCTGTTTGCCCCTAAATAGGCTTTGTCACCCTAACTGCCCACCCCTGCAGGTCTGGAACCCCAAACTGTTCTCCCCTGCAAGGCTGGGTACTCCCAACTGTCCTTCTCTGCCAGACTGATTACTCCTAACTGCCCTCCCCTGCAGGCTTGATCGCTCCCAACTGCCCTCCCTTTTAGGCCTGGTCTCACCCAACTGCCTTCGTCTGCTGACCATCTTGTGGTGGCCATCTTGAGTTCACATGTGTGCAGCCATCTTTTACCACATGGGGGAAGCCATTTTGTGTGTTGGAGTGATGGTCAATTTGCATATTATTCCTTTATTAGATAGGATAGAGTCCTAGTGCATGGGTGGGGATAGCTGGTTTGCCCTGAAGGGTGTCCTGGATCAGGGTGGAGTTCCCTTGGGGCACAGGGCAGCTTGGGCTAGGGCATGTGATCGTTTGCAGGCTGGCCACACCCCCCAGTGACCCAAGTGTAGGCTCTGGTATCTGGGAGTTATTTATCTTCTATAATTGAAACTTTGTAGCCTTGAGCGGAGCCAAGCCCCCTGCTTGTTCCATGTCCATAGCCATTTTTGTTGGGATTTATTTATCTTCTAAAACATTGTAGCAGAGGCCAAGGCAGGCAAGTGATGAGGAAGCTTGGCTTCTTCCAATGTGGAGGGAAACCCAAGCCTCCTGCTCTCTCCACCTCTATGGCTGCTGACAATTTTTGGGGATATACTTATCTTCTATAACAGAAACTTTGTAGCTTTGAGTAGAGGTCTGGGCCCACCAGAGTGTGCAGAAAGCTTGGCTTCCTCCATTGCCAGGAAACCCAAGCCTCCTGCTCTCTCCATAACTGCAGCCATCTTGGTTGAGTTAATTTGCATACTATTCCTGATTGGCTGGTGGTTGTGGCTTGTGGGTGTATTAGAGTGATGAATAATTTGCATAGTACTCTTTTATTAGATATGATTTCTTGCTTGATAGATTATCAAAATAAATGTTTACATTTTCTGCAATTCAAAAATACCTCTCTTCATTCCAACTTTTCCTTAAATTTTAGCCTAATGATTGCTTTTTCCCTTATAATATTCAGTGTTTTTAGAATATTTTTTCAGCATAAAATTTGTCTATAATTTTAGACAATTTCAGGAGGGCTGGTCCAAATAACCTGACAATCATTTATGGGAAATATTTGAGTCTACAGAAAATGTCTTCAAAGATAATAAAATTGAGAATATAAAAATTAACACTTTCAAGACAGCATTTTCTATGATTTGTGTAGAAAGAGGCTTTTTTAAAAAATATAGCTAACATTCTTTTTAGAAATTTGTTCAGTCTTAAAACACATACATACAAATATACACATCTACACACATACACATTTATAACAACTATAGCTAAAAGAAACTGATTCCTAAAAACATAATAACATTCTTTTTACTGTTCCAAAACATATATCATCAAATATCTACTTAAATAGTAAATGAAAAGAGAGTTCCATAAGATAAAACTGATGCCAGAATATCTAAGGACCTTTCATTTATTAGTATTTAACAAGTACTGGTTTGATCCATGAGATGCTGATGCATACAATTTGAAATTTGATTTTTATTTTCTTTATCACCTCCTTTTTCTTTGTAGACTATTGATAAGTTCTTTTCTTTCTCCTCATCAGAATTACTGAGTTTATCCTTGTGAGAGTTCCAGAATTCAGAATAAAGAAATGTTTGTTCTTATTCTTAGTTGTTAATAGCTTTCATGTAAATTGCATTTATGTTCTATACCATATCTATTACTAGAGTGAGAAGAAAATGAACCAAAAGTCACCTGTAGATGACAACTGATGCAAGACAGCATGTATTAATTTACATATAGCTATGTAGAAAGTCAAAGGGGTTGACATATGAACAGAATCTAATTGTTAAAAACTAATTAAAAATGAAGAACTAATAAATAAAATACCATTTAAATATGCAATACTAACTCATGAACTATCTACGACTTGTATTAAACATATGTATATGGGCCTATTTGGCAGGAGGAGTGTGCTTATATTTTCAATGTTTTAACTGAGTATCTTTATGGCCTGACATCCTCTGAATGAAAGGAAGGCAGTGTTTTATCTGAATATTTTCAGTGTTACCTATTTTCATTGCCTAAATAACTCTTCTGAGTGAAAGAAGGCAAAGATATAGGGAAAAGATTCACTGAGAGTATGTGGGGGAATATGTGCATATATATGTTTTCTTGCAGATTGTTTATACACATACTAGAGGATAGTTTACAATCCGTACATGGGTATAGTCCATCCAGCCCTCCACAATCAAAGCTGATTGAGCTGGGCTGGCCAGAAGGAGGGGACACAGGAAGTTGGCCAACCAGGCTCACCCCTGAATGGGGATGGAGGGATTGATTGGGGTAGGGGCCGTGGGTGGTTGAACTCTCAAGGGGACATTTTGTATATTAGCCTTTTATTGTATAAGTTATAAACATAGAAAACATAGCAGCTTATCATCCTATCTAATAAAAGAGTAATATGCTAATTTACCATACCTTCGCTATGCCCACAGCCAATCAGGGGTGCTATGCAAATTAACCAAGCAAAGGTGGCCAGTAAATTTGCATATGCAGGCATCCAGGGGCAGCACCTGATGCCACTGCCCTGAGCCAGGTCCAAGATGCAATCACCAACCCATGCAAGCGGTGTGGGGCAGCACCCAACACTGCCAGTGGGGTCCAAGCCAGAGGGACCTGCAGCCTCTGGAAGGCCCACCTGTGGGATTGAGCAGAGCAAGAAAACTGGCAGCTTAGAGGGCATTGCTCCCTCTGAAACCCCATCTTCTTCATCTCAGCTGTGGAAACTGACAACAGGTAGAAGGAAGTCTCACCCCACCGTATCAGCCAGAATCAGCTGTTGGTCACACAACTCAAAGGCCTGAGAGTCAATACTCTCATTCACCTGTATCTCAGACCTTGGCAGTAGAGAAGTGGGACTATGTCCAAAGAAAAACTGGTGATAGAACTTAGCTCTGCAGCAGAAAGTTGACGACACTATCATAGAAAATGTCTGAAGAGCAAGATGCTTCTGATCTTGAAAAAAGGCGACGCCTGTGACAGAATGTATCTGAAGAGCAGCTATTGGAAAAATGTTGCTCTGAAGCCAAAAAACACCGGTATCATTGACAGAAAATGTCTAAAGACCAACATGACTTTAAAGTTGAAAGAAGGCGGTGGGAAAGTCAGACTATGTCTATAGAACAGTCATCAACATGAACTAGCAATACTGGTAGGAACTGCCTTCTCAGTGAAAATGGAATACATGAGGATGGAATTCTTGAACATAGTTATGGTGGAATGACTGTTAGATGGGAATTTTGCCTATCACTAAATTTATCTGATGAAAAACCATCTGGTGGGAAATTTACTCGATGTTGTAGCAAAGGGAATGTCTGTCCAAATGATATACATTTTCCAGATTACCTGGCATATTGAAAAAGATTAATGACAAACGAAGATTCTGACAGTAAAAATTTAATGGAAAATATTTGATCCTTAAATAGTTCTTTTGCTGTTGCTTCCCTGTGTGCAAATATTGCACCACCATCAGGGTATGGGCCATATTATTTTAGAACACATGGACAAATTTATCAACATACTGGAACTTTACAACCTTTGGATGGTATTTCTTGAAAGTCTGCTCAACTCTACATTTTGGATACAGCCGATGCTACAAGTAAAATATTAGCAATGCCTGAAAACCAGGGCTGCTCAGAAAGACCCATGATCAACATCAACAAACTCCTGGATGAAATAAAAGAATTAACAAAATCATACAAAATGCTACATGACATAGAAAAGGAAATCCAATCGGAAGCAGCAGCAAAAGGTATAGCTCCCATGGAAGTAACTATGGCAATTAAATATGATCATAACAGTGACCCAAGGTTGTTGTTATATTCAGAAATGAAAATGGAGAACCTCCTTTTGAAAGGGACTTGCTCATTCATTGTACCCTGATCCCAATAATTCAAGTGCCACTAAAATGAAAGAAATCAGTATCCTGTTTCCTACATTAGTGCAATGACATACCCTCTTCTTTTTCCACACAGGGGACAGATATTGCATTAAGACTCAGGGTCAACAGTGTACTCAACAATAATACTAGATAAGATGTAAGGACAAGAGTCACACAAATGTAGAATTCTGTATTTTATCTCTGTGAGGGACACATTCAATCCTATTTTAAATGCAGAAAAATTAACTCAACAGTTTATTGTGAATTCATATACAAAAATGGAGGCCAATCAGATAAATTTCATTAAAGCAAACCAATCCAAGTTGAGAGTTGAAAAATATAGTGGTTTGATGGATTATCTCACATCTAGATCTGAAAATGACAATGTGCCAATTGGTAAAATGATAATACTTCCATCATCTTTTGAGGGTAGTGCCAGAAATATGCAGCAGCAATATCAGGATGCTATGGCAATTGTAACAAAGTATAGCAAGCCTGATTTATTTATAACCATGACATGCAACCCCAAATGGGCAGATATTACAAACAATTTTCAAGGCTGGCAAAAAGTTGAAAAGAGACCTGACTTGGTAGAAAGAGTTTTTAATATTAAACTGAATGCTCTTTTAAATGATGTATGTAGATTCCATTTATTTGACAAAGTAATAGCTAAGAGTCATGTCATTGAATTTCAGAAACGTGCACTGCCTTACCCTCACATATTATTGATATTAGAGTCCAAATTACATTCAGAAGATGTCTTTGACCATATAGTTAAGGCAGAAATTCTAGATGAGGACCAGTGTCCTCAAATTTTATGAATTGTAAAATGAAATATGGTACATGGACCAGGTGGAATACAAAGTCCAAATAGTCCATATATGGAAAATGGAAAATGTTCAAAGGGATATCCAAAAGAATTGCAAAATGTGACCATTGGAAATTTTTTTTTAATTTTATTTTTTTATTGGGTTACATGTATACATATCTTCCATTGCCATCGCTCTCCCAGACATACCCCAACCCTCCAGTGTCTTGTGTTCATTGGTTATGCTTATATGCATGCATACAATTCCTTAGGTTGATCTCTTATCTACCTCACCTCTTCTTAACCTTCCTGCTGTAATTTGACAATCTGTTTGATGCTTTACTGCCTCAGTATCTATCCATTTGTTCATCACTTTATAATGTTCTTTATTATCCACAAATGAGTGAGATCATGTGGTATATCTTCTTCATTGACTGGCTTATTTCACTTAGCATAAGACTCTCCAGTTCCATCCAGGTTGCTGCTAATGATAAGAATTCCTTCTTTTTAATGGCAGCATAGAATTCCATCGTGTAGATGTACCATAGTTTTCTGATCCACTCCTCTGCTGAGGCACCTAGGCTGTTTCCAAATTGTACATATTGTAAATTGTGCTGATATAAACATGGGGGTGCATAAATCCTTTCTAATTGGTGTTTCTAATTCCTCGGGATATATTCCTAAGAGTGGGATTGCTGGGTCAAATGGGAATTCCATTTTTAGATTTTTGAGGAAACTCCATACTGTTCTCCACAGTGGCTGCACCAGTTTGCATTTCCACAAACAGTGTACGAGGGTTCCTTTTTCTCCACATCCTCATCAACACCTGTCATTTGTTGATGATTGCCACTCTGACAGGTGTGAGATAGTATCACATTCTTGTTTTGATTGGCATCTCTCAGCTAATTAGTGATTTTGAACATGTTTTTATGAGTCTCTTGGTCTTCATTCTGTCATCTTTCAAAAGGGTTCTATTTAGGTCTGTTGCCCATTTTTTAATTGGATAATTTATCTTCCTTTATATTAAGTTGTATATGTTGTCTGTAGATGTTGGAGAGTAAATCTTTATCAGTGATAACATTTGCAAATATATTCTCCTATACAATAGGCTTTCTTATTGTTTTTTTAATGGTTTATTTTGCTGTGCAAAGGCTTTTTATTTTGATGTAGTCCCATTTGTTTATTTTCTCTTTAGCTTCCATTGCCTTTGGAGCAAAATCAGTGAAGAAGTTCATTCGGCATATGTCTGAGATTGAGCTGTCTGTGAATTCCTCTAGTATTTGTATGGTTTCCCATCTTATATTTAAGTCTTGTATCCATTTGGAGTTTATTTTTGTATATGGTGTAATTTGCTGGTCCAGGTTCACTTTTTTGAATGTATCTATCCAATTTTCCCAACACCATTTATTGAAGAGACTGTCTTGACTCCATTGTATGTTCATGCCCCCTTGGTCAATTATTAATTGAGCCTAGTGCTTTGGGTGGATATCTGGATTCTCTATTCTATTCCATTGGTCTATATGTCTGTTCTTGTACCAGTACCAGGATGTTTTGAGAATAGTTGCTTTGAAATATAGCTTGAAATCTGGTATTGAGATCCCACCTGCTTCATTCTTCTTTTTCAGGATGGCTGTGGCTATTCGGGGTCTTTTTGTCCCAGATGAATCCTCGAAGAGTTCTTTCTAGGTCTCTGTAATATGTTGTTGGTATTTTAATGGGTAGTGCATTGAATCTATAGATTTCTTTGGGTAGTATGGACATTTTCATGATGTTGATTATCCCAATCTATGAGCATGGTATGCTCTTCCATCTGTTTACATCTTCCTCAATCTCTTTTTTCAGTGTCTTATAGTTTTCTGCATATAGGTCTTTTACCTCACTAGTTAGGTTTATTTGTAGGTATCTTAATTTTTTTGGTGCCATGGCAAATGGGATGGCTTTTTTAGTCTCTCTTACTGTAATTTCACTATTAGTGTGTAGAAATGCCATAGATTTCTTGGTATTAATTTTGTATCCTGCTACATTGCTGAGTTCATTTAGTAAGTCCATTAGTTTTTGGATAGAGTCTTTCGGGTTTTTTTGTATCATGTCATCTGCAAATAAGGACAGCTTTATTTCTTCTTTTCCAATTTGGAGGGCTTTTATTTTTTCTTCTTGTCTAATTGCAATGGCTAATACTTCCAGTACTCTATCAAACAGGAGAGGTGAGAGTGGGCATCCCTGTTTTATTCCTGTTCTTATGGGAAATGGTTTTAGTTTTTGCCCATTGAGTATGATGTTAGTTGTGGGTTTATCATATATGGCTTTTATGATGCTGAGGTATGATTCTTCTATTCCCACCTTGCTGAGAGTTTTTATTAAGAAAGGGTATTGGATTTTCTCAAATGCTTTTTCTGCATCAATTGATATGACTATGTGATTTTTATCTCTCATGTTGTTTATGTGATGTATCACATTTATTGATTTATGGATATTGTACCATCCTTGCATTCCTGGGATGAATCCTACTTGGTCTTGGTGCATGATCTTTCTGATGTAATGCTGGATCCGATTTGCTAGAATTTTTTTGAGGATTTTGGCATCAATGTTTCTGAGGTATATTGGCCTGTAATTCTTTTTCATTGTGTTGTCTTTATCTAGTTTTGGTAGTAGGGTGATGCTGGCTTCACAGAAGTAGCTTTTAAGTGTTCCTTCCTTTTGAATTTTTGGCATAGTTTGAGGAGGATATGTTTTAGTTCTTCCTTGAATGTTTGCTAAAACTCCCCTGTGAAGCCATTTGGCCCTGGGATTTTATTTGCTGGTAGCTTTTTGATGACTGCTTCAATTTCTTACATAGTTATTGGGCTATTGAGATTTTAGGTTCTTCCTGATTGAGTTTTGGCAGGTTATGTCCATTTCTTGTAGATTGTACAATTTGTTGAAATAGAGTTATTCATAGTATTTTTTAACAATCTTTTGTATTTCGATGGGATCTGTTGTTATTTCTCCTCTTTCTGATTTTGTTCATTTGGGTTCTCTCTGTGCTTCATGCTGAGACTGGCTAGAGGTCCATCAATCTTGTTTATCTTTTCAAATAACCAGCTTTTGGTTTTGTTGAACTTTTGAATTGTTTCTTTGGTCTCCATGTTGTTTATCTCCACTCTGATCTTTACTATTTCCTTCCTTCTGCATACATGGGGTTTTTTTTGTTGCTCTCTTTCTAGGTCTTTGAGTTGTAGGGTTAGGTAATTTATTACCATTGTATCCTGTTTTTTTTTGCAGTAGGCTTGTAGACCTATGAACCTCACTCTCAAGACTGCATTCAGTGTGTCCTATAAATTTTGTATCATTGAGTTGTTATTATCATTTGTTGCCCTGATGTTTTTTTAAATATATTTTATTGATTTTTTACAGAGAAGAAGGGAGAGGGATAGAGAGTTAGAAACATTGATAAGAGAGAGACATCAATCAGCCACTTCCTTCACACCCCCTACTGGGGATGTGCTCGCAACCAGTATGAATGCTCTTGACCAGAATTGAACCTGGGACCCTTCAATCCAAAGGCCGATGCTCTATCCACTGAGCCAAACCGATTTCAGCAACCATGATGTTTTTTATTTCTTCCTTGATCTCTCTGGTTACCATTGTTTAATACCATGCTATTTAGTCCCCACATGTTTGATTTCTTTGTATTGTTTTTATTATATTTGACTTCCAGTATTATGGCATTGTGATCTGAGAAAATGCTTGATATGATTTCTATGTTCTTGATTTGAAGAGACTTTTTCTATGACCCAACATATGGTCTATCTTTTAAAATGACCCATGTGCTCTTGAGAAGAATGTATATTCTATTGCTTTGGGGTGAAATGTTCTGAAAATGTCAATTCCATCTGGTCTAGTGAGTCATTCAGGATTGATGTTTCTTTGCTGATTTTTTAGAGGATTTGTCCAGTGGTGACAGTGGGGTATTGAAGTCTCCTACTATGATTGTATTGCTGTCAATCTCTCCCTTAATATCCTCCAGGAGTTTTTTATGTATTTAGGTACTCCTATATTGGGTGTGTATATGTTTACCAGAGTTATTTCTTCTTGGATTTTTCCCTTTAGTATTATGAAGTGGCCTTCTTTATCTCCTGTTATGTCCTTCACTTTGAGATCTAATTTTTTCAGATATAAGTATTGCAACCCCAGCATTTTTTTCATTTCCATTTGCCTGAAATAGCATCTTCCATCCCTTCACCCTCAATCTGTGTGCATCTTTTTTTCTGAGGTATGTTTCTTATAGACAGCAGATATATGGATCATGCTTTCTTATACAATTGGCCACCCTATGACTTTTGATTGGAGCATTTAATCGGTTTACATTTAAAGGTATTATTGATAGGTACTTATCTGTCACCATTTTTATTTTTACTCCTGAGTTCCTTCCTTGCTTCCTATTTCTTTTTTTACAGGAGACCCTTTAACATTTATTGCATTGCTGGTTTGGTGGTATTATATTCCCTTAATACTATTTTGTTTGTGAAGCTCCTGATTTCAACTTCAATTTATATTGAAAGCCTTGCTGGATACAGTATTCTTGGATTCAGTTCCTTCCTTTGCATGACTTTGTATATTTCATTCCATTCCCTTCTGGCCTGATGAGTTTCTGTTGAGAAATCAGTAGCTAGTCTTATGGGGGTTCCTTTGTAGGTAACTCTCTGTTTCTCTCTGGCTGCTTTTAAGATTCTTACTTTGTCATTGGTGTTTGCCAATTTAATTATAATGTGCCTGGGTGTCAGTTTTTTGGGATCATTTTGCATGGGACACTGTGAGCTTCTTGGATTTGTGTGGGTTTTTTCTTTCCTATATCAGGGAAATTTTCTGTCATTATTTCTTCAAATAGGTTTTCTATTTCTTATTCAGTTTCCACTCTTTCTGGAACCTCAATTATGTGGATGTAGTTTTGTTTTGTGTTATCCCAAAGTTCCCTTAGGCTCTCCTCTTGCTTTTAAACTTTTTTTTTCTAGAAGCTGCTGTACTTGGGTATTTTTTCCTACCTTGTCTTCTAGGTCACTGATGTGGTCCACTGCTTCTTCTTCTCTACTTTTCATGCTTTCTATTGAGTTCTTTACAGAAGTGATGTCATTTTTCATTTGTTCTTGATTATTCCTCATTTCTTCTTGGCTCTTCTTCATTTCCTTTTTGCTCTTACTCATATTCTTGAATTTGTCTTCCATTCGTTTCAGCCACCTTATGACCATTTCTCTGAACTTTTTCTCTGGCAGGTTTATTTCTGCCTCTATTTTGTTTACTTTCTTTTCTGGTGATACCTTCTTTTCTGTCATTTGCGGGCTGTTTCTTCATCTGCCCATGGTCTTTCTTCTCCAGGTGTCTGGTTATGTAGTTCTCTTCTTTATGTTGATTTAAATGCACAAACTACAACACGACCAGGTACAACATACAAGGCACTGAACAGAAATGTATTCAAGATGTTATTAACCACAAATAAGGTGATCACCAATGAAAGACAAATTAGGGCTAAGTAGAGAAAGAAGGGAAAAATGAGGAAAAAAGAAAAGAAAGAAGTGCCAAAATTAATTTGGGAAAAGGGAGTAAAAAATAAATATAAAAGGAAGAAAAAGAAGAAAAGAGCAAGATAAAAAAATGTCAGAGAGTAATGAAAGAGAATAAGACAGAATAAAGGAGCAAATTATATATGTGAGGAGAAAACTCTAATAGAGCAGCCACTAATCCCAACAAATACTGGCAACAAGTACCTGGAGATTAATACAAACTACAAATAACAACTAATATAAAGGGAAGAGAGGGAAAACAGATTTAAAAACACAACAAAACAAAGCAAACAGAAAGCAAAATAAAACAATTATAATAAGCACAAACAATCTCACAGAAATGTATAAAAAATTGATATAATCACTGTTCAGGCAAACAACAACAAAAGGACATAGAGGAAAACAATTTTTTGGATAGTGAAGACAAGAAGAGAGAGGTTTATATGGACTTGGAGTAGGGAATTTGAAATTAGATATATAAGCGGGGTGAAATTTAACCAAGTAGAAATAAAGAATAGGGAGAATCTAAAGTTGGAAAAGGAAAAGAGAACCAAGACAACAAAATGGGGAAAGTTAGGAAGAGTATGTTGGCATAAAGTTAGAGTTGAGATAGAGTTAAATTATGCTAAAGGAAAGATGAAAATAGAATGCAGAACTGTAATCCCAAAGTAAAATAAAGAGAAAATAAAATGACTTTTTTTTTTTCAAAAAGGTAAAATATTTTTAGTAATAATACTAGTTGAAAATAAAAATGTAATAATTAAAAAGGTAAAATCAATTGAGGAGAAAAGAAAAAGTAGTTTTTTAATTAAAATGTGCAAAAAATAAAAAAATTAGAATGGGCAGTAGTGGAGGTCATTCACTTTCACTATTGCTCTGTTTGGCACTTCTATTTACCAGTCAGGAGGTTATTGCAGTTCCCTGGGTTCCATTGCTGAGGTGTATCTTAATCTCTTTATTCTTTTGTGATTATTTGAGAGCCAATTTGTGAGTCATCCACTATGTGGCAGTGTTTTGGAATTAACCTCTGAGACTAAGCATAAGACCTCTCTAGCCTGTGTTTAAATCCTGCTACTCTGTGGTACTC
>PVJN01025020.1:0-30470 GCA_004026805.1 Lasiurus borealis | reverse complement strand
GGGACATACAGAAGGCGAAGAGACATGAAACATACTCAAAGTCACTAATTATTCAAGAGATGTAAATCAAAACAACAATGAGGTACAATCTCACATCTGTCAGAATGGCTATCATCAACAAATCAATAATCAAGTGCTGGTGAGGATGCGGAGAAAATGGAACCCTTTTGCAATGGGAATGCAGACTGGTGCAGCAAGTATGGAAAACAGTATGGAGTTTCCTTAAAAATTGAAAAATAGAACTCCCATTTGATCCAGTAATCCCACGTTTAGGAATATATCCCAAGAAACAGAAACACCAATCAAAAAGGATATATATACCCTTATGTTGATAGCAGCACAATTTACCATAGCTAGGAGTTGGAAACAGCCTAAGTACCCATCAGCAGACGAGCGGATTAGAAAACCATGATACATCTACACTATGGAATACTATGCTGCTGTAAAAAAGAAAGAACTCTTATCATTTTCAAATGCATGGACGGACATGGAGAGCATTATGCTAAGCAAAATAAGCCAATTGGAGAAAGGTATGTATCACATGATCTCCCTCATTTTTGGAATATAATAAACAACATAAAGTGAATAAAAATAGAGCCACAGGAAAACAATATTTTAGAATATAATAGAAGTAATCATGTATTTGTAGACTTTTAAAATTTCCTACAACTTTCATAATATTATACTATTTTAGTAGTTTGGTAATATTATATCTTAAATTTTTTCTTCAAATATATGTTTATTATATGTAATATTATTATTTTTAAAATTGTTTTACTTGGAAAAAATAGCTGGCTATAAATAAATAAAACAGATTTCTTGCAAATGCAGCAGCCAAATAATACAAAGATGCTATAGACGATATAATTTCAGTATATCTGGTTTTACAGGGGTATTATAGACCAACTGTACCAGTGTGAGATATGGAAACTTATTAGAAATGCAAATTCTCTAGGTTTTACTCCAGACCTAGTGTATCAAAATCTGGGGGAGGGTTAGTCAATCTGTGTTCAGGTGATTCTGATGCATGCTAAAGCTTCAGAAGCGCTAGTTTTAAATGAAACGTGTTCAAAGCCCAGCTTCCCTATAGAGCAAAAATGATATAGAACCATTATAAGCAAAAGCAGTAACAAGATGGAAATTTATATCATTACAGTATCTTGAAAAATAAGAGAAACCTAAGTAAATAACTTCACATCACATCTTAAAGAACTAGAAAAAGAAAGCATTCCAAAGTCAGTAGAAGAAAGGAAATAATAAAAATTACAGCAAAATTGAATGAACTAGAGAACAAAAAGACTATACAAAGTATTAATGAAACAAAGATCTGGTTCTTTGAAAGGTTATTAAAATTGATAAATCCCTGGCTAGACTCACTAAGGAAAAATGTGAATAGTCCCATATAAACAAAATCAGAAATGAGAGAGAAGTTACCATAGGCATACAAAGGATCATACTAAAATATTATGAAAGACTATATGTTACTAAATTCAATAACCTAGAAGAAAAAGCTGACTTTTAGAAATATATAACCTTCCCAGTCTAAATTATGAAAAATTGGAAATTCTAAATAGACCAATCAGCAATGAGGAATTGAAACAACCATAAAAACTTTCCAAAAAATAAAAGTCCAGAAACAGATGGCTTCATCAGTGAATTCTACCAAATGTTCAAAAAAGAATTGAAACCTATCCTTCTCAAACTGATACAAAAAAATTGAACAAGAGGCAATACTTCCAAACACATTTTATGATGCCAATATAACCTGATTATCAAAACCTGGCAAGGATAACACAAAAAAATGAAAACTACAGACCAATATCTCTGATGACTACAGATGAAAAAATCCTAAACAAAATACTAGCAAATAAAATACAACAGTACATCCAAAAATGACACATCATGACCAAGTGGGGTTCATTCCAGGGGCAAAAGAATGGTTCAATATATGTAAACTAATCAATCAATTTACATTAACAAAAGAAAAGATAAAAATCAAATGATCTTATCAATAAAAAATAAGCATCTAATAAGATAAAACACCCATTTATGATTCAAACACTCAGTAAAATAGAAATAAAAGGAAAGTACCTCAACATAATAAAGGCCATAAACCCTCAGCTAATATTATATACAATGGTGAAAAACTGAAAGCTTTCCTTTTATTTTTATTTATTTTTTTAACTTTTAATTTTTATTAATTTTTTATACATACCTCCCCATTGCCCCCCTCCCTCCCAGGCATACCCCAACCCCCCAGTGTCTCTGATCATTGGTTATGCTTATATGCATGCATACAAGTCCTGTGATTGATCACTTATTTACCTCACCTAAGTTTAATCTTTCTGCTGTAATTTCACAGTCTGTTTGATGCTTTATGATTTTTGTCCCCCTGAGAATTATCAGGCTACTCCCGTTCTGTGCTCCTGATTCTATTATGTTCACCAGTTTATTCTGTTAATCAAATTTTTAATTCACTTAATTTTTAGATTCACTTGTTGATAGATATGTATTTGTTGTTCATAATTTTTTGGCTTTTACCTTTTTCTTCTTCCTCTTCTAAAAGAGTACCTTTCAGCATTTCATATAATACTGGTTTGGAGTTGATGAACTCCTTTAGCTTTTACTTATCTGTGAAGCTCTTTATCTGCCCTTCAATTCTGAATGATAGCTTTGCTGGACAGAGTATTCTTGGTTGTAGGTTCTTGCTATTCATCACGTTGAATATTTTTTGCCACTCCCGTCTGGCCTGCATTGTTTCTGTTGAGAAATCAGCTGACAGTCATATGGGTGCTCCCTTGTAGGTAATGAACTGTTTTTTCTCTTGATGCTTTTAATATTCTCTCTTTGTCTTTGCTCTTGGTATTTTAATGATGATGTATCTTGGTGTAGTCCTCTTTGGATTCCTTTTATCTGGGGTTCTGTGTGCTTCCTGGACTTGTAAGTCTATTTCTTTTACCAGATGTAGGAAGTTTTCAGTCATTATTTCTTTAAATAGGTTTTCAGTATCTTGCTCTCTCTCTTCTTCTGGCACCCCCACAATTCTGAAGCTGTCCCGGAGGCTCCTTACATTATGTTCACATTTTTGGAATCTTTTCTCTTCTTGCTTTTTTTATATTTCAAATTTTTGACTTGATTCTTGCCATCCTCTAGTCTGCTGTTAGGACTCTGTATAATATTTTTTATTTCAGTCAGTGTCTCTTGTTGGTCCTTTTTCATCTCCTCTTGGGACTCGCTAAATTTATTCATCATCTCTAGTTGGATCTTTTGTATCTCTAGTTGGTCCTTTTGCATCTCCTCTTGGGACTTGATAAATTTATCCATCTTTTCTAGCATATTCTTGAAAAACCTTATAAGCGTGGTTTTGAACTCTTTATCCAGTCGTTTTTTTTCCCTCCATTTCTTTTGTTTGTGATCCCTTCCCTTGTCTTGGCATTTTCATTATGCTGGGAGAACTTCTGTGTTGAATTCAGCCTTATGATACAAGACTTGAAACTGCAAAAGCCTCTGTTGAGCTTGGGATGGGTGGAGTCTCAGGGCTTAAGGGACCGCCTTGCCTTCTAGTCGGCCCCGCCCTCCACAGCCCGAGTCTCACAGGGGGCACGCGTGCACAAGGACTGCTCCAAAGCTTTCCTTTTAGATCAGGAAGAAGATAAGGATGTCCACTCTCACTACTCTACTCTTATTCAACATAGTTCTGGAAGTCCTAGCTAGAGCAACAAGGTAAAAGAAAGAAATAAAAGTCACTGAAATAGGGAAAGAAAGAAGTAAAACTGTCACTTTTTGCAGATGATATGATTCTGTATATAGAAAATTCCAAACTCACACATGAAAAAAACAACCAACTATTAGAGTAATAAAGAAATACAATAAAGTTGCAAGTTACAAAATCAAAGTACAAAAGTCGAAATAGAAGTGGGAAAAAATTTCTTTTGCAATTGCAACCAAAAGAATAAAATACTAAAGAGTAACTTAACAAAGAACATGAAAGGTCCATATACGACAAACTAGAGGGCAGGTGCACAAAATTCATGCACAGGGGGGTACCCTCAGCACAGCCTGCACCCTCTCCAATCTGGGACCCTTCGAGGGACATCCGTATCACAATCCAGGAACATTGGCTCCTAACTGCTCACCTACCTGCCTGACTGTACATACCCCACCAGCCTGGTCACCTCTAACTGCACCCACCACCAGCCTGGTTGCCCTCAATTGCCCGCCCCCACTGGCCTAGTCCTCCTCACTTGCCTCCCTCCCCCTCCAGCCTGGTCATCCCCAACTGCTCCTCCCGCTACAGGCCCAGCCTGCTGTTTGATTGTTTGGTCGCTCCTCACTGTCCCCCCTGCTGGCCTGGTCACCCCATGCAGCCTGTTCAGTTGTCCATTTGGTTGTAATGGTCGCCTAGGCCTGTATGTATGTATGTATGTATGTGTATATATATATATATATATATATATATATATATATATATATATTCCAAAACATTATTAAGAGATTGAAAAAGACACAACAAAATTAAAAAAAAAAAAATCCCATATTCATGGATTGGGAGAATCAACACAGTTAAAATGGTTATAGAAGCCAAGGCAAAATACAGATTTAATGCAATCCCCATCAAAATCCCATGTCATTTTTTAAAGAACTAAAAAGAGAAATAATTAGATTTGTTGGAACCATAAAAAAATCCAAATAGCCAAAGGAATCTTGAGAAAAAAGAATGAAGGTAGAGGTATCATACTACCTGACTTCAAATTATACTACAGAGCTATAATAATCAAAACAGCATGTTATTGTCAGAGAAACAGACACACAGCAATGGGGCAGAATAGAACTAAATGTATATTGACAAATAATTTTTGACAACAAAGCAAGAAACACACAAAGGAGTAAATATAGTATCTTCAATAAATGGTGCTGAGAAAACTGGAAAGCCACATGCAAATGAATGAAAATCGATGACAGTTTGTCCCCATATACAAACATTAATTCAAAATGGATCCTGAGAATTTTTTGCTAAGTGAAATAAAGTCAGTCAGGCAAAGCTAAGAACCATATGATTTCACTCATGTGGGATACAGAAACTGAAATTCATGAAAACAAACAGCAGTGTGGTGGTTGCCAGAGGAAAGGAATAGGTGGTCCCAATATATAAGATAGGAGAAGATTTGACTTTGGGTTGTGGGCACACAGAGCAATATACAGATCTTATAACACAGAAACCCATACCTGAAATCTATATAATCATATTAACCAATGTCATCTCAACAAGTATAATAAAAAAAGGAAAAATAAAATAAAACCATTATAAGATGTGATGGGATTAGCACATTATTTATGACAATAAATAATGCATAATGCATAATGACAAAGAAATTAATATTATTTTCTTTGTGAACTAAACTTTATATGATGTTTGAATATACAATTAAAGGGTGTTTAAATATACAGTAAATATACAGTATAAATGACAGGATTTGAAAAAGATCTGTGTTTAAACTGTTTCAGATAAAATTTGAAATAAGTATAAAGCCATTAACACAGCCAGTGTTACGCTGCTTTGAGTTACACTGATATATAAATAGACCTGCATCTGTGGCTATTAACAAGCAAGTTGAAAATGGCTATACTATACATCTCATTCACTAATTCTTTCATCATATAAAATCATGTTACCAAAAAAAAGTGGCCCTTCTGAATAAATCACAATTAGAATAAATCAAGTCAGTCACCATCTCTATAATTATTATAACTAGATGCTTTCCTAGTAATAAAGGCAAATGCAGCTTTAGTACAAAAGCCATCATTTCAAGTTTGCTTTTTATTTGAATTATAAATTAAAGGTTAGTTCTCTGGTATAAAACCATTTTAAGAACAAGATGAAATATGTTGGCATTATTAGAAAAATTATCAAAACCTCTGCTGCTCTTTCCATTATGTTTCAGTTTGTGTGAAAATACTTTCAGATACAACAGCTTTTTTAAGGTCATTAATAAAAGGCAATCCTGGTTTAGGGACCGATGATCAATCTACTCCCTTGTCAAAAACTGTATCAAATTGATTTCAATTGATTTGAAAGCCATATCCTGATTGCTCCTAGAACCTACCTGTCTACAGGTGAAGATTTGGAAGTCCTCGACTTCTTTACTTGGGCATACAAAGCATCCATCATATGTCCTTCTCTTGGGCTTTGGGCTCTAGCATTGAGAGCCAGGGAACCCTCATAAGAAGAAATTCCCCCAAACATCAATTCATCATCACAGCCAAATGTACGATGAAAATCTTGAATTTCAGCATAGTCACGTTCCCGAGCTTGTCGTTCTCTAAATTCTCGAGTTTTGGCTTGAATCCTGTAAAATTAGAACAAAGTTGAAATAAGAAAAACTGTGTCTCCTCTAAGAACTGTATATAGAAACATCCATCAAAATATGTTGTAAAATAGGGGAGAGAAACCAAGATGGCAGCATAGGTAAACACCTGAACTTGCTGCTTCACACAACCACTTCAAAACTACAACTAAAAGACAACACGGATATCATCCAGAACCACAGTAAGGCTGGCTAAGTGGGAATTCAACAACTAGAAGGGAAAAGAAAAGCACACTGAGACTCAGAGGAGCTGGGAAGTAAAGGTAGAGGTATGGACACACTTGCACAGAGAGGGCTAGCAACTGAGTACAAGGCTGTCCTTTTCAAGCAGAAGGGAGATACAAGCTCCCAATTGCTCTGACCTGCAGTTCCAAGTGAGGCTCTGGGGACTCAGACTCATATGGGGAGAAACTGGAATATCTGGCATCGAGCAGAACTTGAGGATGGCTTTCTCTCAGAACTGGTAGCAGTAATTAATGTTGGACACTGGGACCCTGGGGCTTCTTAAGGCAGGGCTGATGCTAAGCCATTAATGTTTGCTCCACCCTGAGATCCCACAGATGCTTTTGCATATGAATGGCCTAGTCCTTTGAAATCTAAAATTATCTAACAAATAGCAGCTGAGTTAGAGAGACCCAGAACATCCAAAAGAAGGCCCAAGACCCCACAGCAACCTGCATTGTTTCACAGCTTGGTCTCATCTGGGCACCTCTAAAACCCAAACAAAGAAGAAGAATCTGCAGATCTCTTTGTAGCTCCTGCTGGGTACTCTCAGGCAGAAGCTAAGTTAGCATCTCCTGGGAGATCCAAGAACCAGTGTACCCAATGGTCAGAGTAGGATTATCCAGATTACAACTCCTCAGATCCAGAAAGGACACATTCAGGGGACAGACTCGTGAGCACCAAAGCCTCCCCAAAGCATGTCTTGCCTCACAAGGGAGTCTCCAGCACAAAAGTTCTCCCATAATAGACACAGCTGATCCTCACAGCCAGTTTGCATGGAGGTTAATTCCTCCCAGTGATACCAACAACAATCAAGGCTTAACTGCAATAAGACTGTGCACACAGCCCACAAAGGGGTGTACCAAGAGTGTCCACCTCAGGTAACTGAGGAAGCTGAGCCACTGGGCCCTATAGGACACCTAGCACACAAAGTCACTCTATCAACACAGGGAAGCAGCCAAAATGTGGAAAAAGAAACAGGTCACAAATGATAGAAATGAAGGAAAGTGAACAAATGGATATTGAGTTCAAAACCACGGCTATAAGATTTTTAAAGAATTTTATAGAGCCACAAGCATGAACATGGAGACCGCGCCATCTTGCATGGGAAGGTGGATGTCTACGGTGGCCTGGAAAGCAAGCTGCCCCACTGAACAGCCAGGGGACCCAGAACACCGCTCTCCAATCAGTGCAAACACTTGAATTCAGAGGAGCTCAACACACCACATGAAAAGGAGAGAGAATTACAAGACCATGGGCAGACAAAGAAACAGCCCACATATGAAAGAAAAGCAGGTATCACCAGAAAAGGAAGTAAACAAAATAGAAGCAGAAATAAACCTGCCAGAGAAAGATTTCAGAAAAATGGTCATAAAGTGGCTAAAAAGAAGGTAAGAAAAAAACGAAAATATGAGTAAGAGCCAAGAGGAAATGAAGAAGAACCAAAAGGAAATGAAGAATAATCAAGAAAAAATGAAAAACGACATCACTGTTGTAAAGAATTCAATAGAAAGCATCAAAAGTAGACTAAAAGAAGCAGAGGACCACATCAGTGAGCTAGAAGACAAGGTAGAAAAAATACCCAAGTATAGCAGCTTCTGGAAAAAAAAATTAAAGAGCAAAACGAGAATCTAAGGGAACTTTGGGATAACACAAAACAAAACAACATCAGCATAATTGGGGTTCCAGAAAAAGTGGAAACTGAGCAAGGAATAGAAAACCTGTTTGAAGAAATAATGACAGAAAACTTCCCAGATATAGGAAAGAAAAAACCCACATAAATCCAAGAAGTTCATAGAGTCCCAAGCAAAATAACCCCACAAAAACCGACACCAAAGCACATTATAATTAAATTGGCAAACATCAACAACAAAGTAAGAATCTTAAAAGCGGCCAGAGGGAAACAGAAAGTTACCTACAAAGAAACCCTCATCAGATTAGCAACTGTTTTCTAAACAGAAACTCATCAGGCCAGAAGGATATGGAATGAAATATACAAAGTCATGCAAAGGAAGGGTCTTAATCCAAGAATAATGTACCCAGCAAGGCTTTCAATCAAAATTGAAGGTGAAATCAGGACCTTCACAGACAAAAAAGGACTAAGGGAATTTATTACCACCAAACCAGCAATGCAAGAAATGTTAAAGGGTCTGCTGTAAAAAAAGGAAATAGAAAGTGAAGAAGGAGCACAGGGGTAAAGAATAAAAATGGTGACAGATAAGGACCTATCAATAACTTTAAATGTAAATGGATTAAATGTTGCAATCAAAAGATGAATGGTAAAGGATTGGATAAGAAAACATGACCTATATATCTGCTCTCTACAAGAAACCCACCTTACAAAAAGAGATGCACACACACTGAGGGTGAAGAGATGGAAGATGGTATTTCAGGCAAATAGAAATGAAAAAATACCTGGGGTTGCAATACTTATATGTGACAAATTAGATCTCAAAGTGAAGGACATAACAAGAGATAAGGAAGGTCATTTCACAATAGTAAAGGGAACAATCCAACAAGAAGAAATAACTCTGGTAAACATATACACCCAATATAGGAGCACCTAAATATATAAAGAACTCCTCAAGGATATCAAAGGAGAGATTGACAGCAATACAATCATAGTAGGAGACTTTAATACTCCACTGTCACACTGGACAAATCCTCTAAACAAAAAATCAGCAAAGAAACATCAATCCTAAATGACTCACTAGACCAGATGAAATTAACTGACATCTTCAGAACATTTCACCCCAAAGCCACAGAATATACATTGTTCTCAAGTGCACATGGGCCATTTTCAAAGATAGACCATATGTTGAGTCATAGGAAAAGTCTCTTCAAATTCAAGAAGATAGAAGTCATATCAAGCCTTTTCTCAGATTACAGTGGCATAAAACTGGAAATCAAATACAATAAAAACTATACAAAGAAATCAAACACATGGAGACTAAACAACATGCTATTAAACAATGACTGGGTAACCAGAGAGATTAAGGAAGAAATAAAAAAAAACATCATGGCAACAAATGACAATGACAACACAACAATCCAAAATTTATGGGACACAGGGAAAGTCTTGAGAGGGAAGTTCATAGCTCTAGAAGCCCACTGCAAAAAACAGGAAGCAATGGTAATAAATTACTTAACCCTACATCTCAAAGAGCTATAAAGAGAACAACAAGAAAAGCCCATTGTAAGCAGAAGGAAGGAAATAATAAAGATCAGAGCAGAGATAAACAACATAGATACCAAAAAAATAATTCAAAAGATCAACAAAATAAAGAACTGGTTCTTTGAAAGAATAAAAAAGATTGATGGACCTCTAGCCAGGCTCACAAAGACGCAAAGAGAGAAGACACAAATAAACAAAATCAGAAATGAAAGAGGAGAAATGACAACAGACCCCTCTGAAATACAAAGGATTGTTAAAAAATACTAAGAACAACTCTATTGCAACAAACTGGACAACATGGAGGAAATGGACATGTTCGTAGAAAAATATAACCTTCTAAAACTCAACCAGGAAGAATCTAAACATCTCAATAGTCCAGTAATTATGGAAGAAATTGAAGCAGTCATCAAAATGCTTACACGAAACAAAGCTGGGGACCAGATGGCTATACAGGAGAACTTTACCAAACATTTTTTAGAAGAATTAAAACCTATGCTCCTCAGACTATTACAAAAAATTGAAGAAGAAGGAACACTTCCAAGCACCTTCTATGAAGCCAGCATCACCCTAATACCAAAACCAGATAAAGACAACACAATGAAAGAGAATTACAGGCCAATATCCCTCATGAACATAGATGCCAAAATCCTCAACAAAATTCTAGCAAATCAGATCCAGCAGTACATCAGAAAGATTATTCACCATGACCAAGTAGGATTTATCCCAGGAATGCAAGCATGGTACAATATTGACAAATCAATAAATGTGATACATCACATAAACAAATTGAGAGATAAAAATCACATAGTTATATCAATTGATGCAGAAAAAGCATTTGACAAAATCCAACACCCTTTCTTGATGAAAACTCTCAGCAAGGTGGGAATAGAAGAATCATACCTCAACATCATAAAAGCCATATATGATAAACCCACAGCTAACATCATACTCAATGAGCAAAAACTAAAACCATTTCACCTAAAAACAGGAACAAGACAGGGATCCCCACTCTCACCACTCCTGTTCGACATAGTACTGGAAGTGTTAGCCCTTGCAATTAGAGAAGAAGAAGAAGAAATAAAAGGCATCCAATTAGAAAAGAAGAAGTAAAGCTGTCCTTATTTGCAGGTGACATGATACTGTACATAAAAAACCCAAAGGACTCCATCCAAAAACTAATGGACTTAGTAAATGAATTCGGCAATGTAGCAGGATACAAAATTAATGCCAAGAAATCTATGGCGTTTCTATACACTAATAGTGAAATTACAGAAAGAGAAACTAAAAAAGCAATCCCATTTACCATCGCACCAAAATATTTAAGATACCTAGGAATAAACTGAACTAAGCAGGTAAAAGACCTATACACAGAAAACTACAGGACACTGAAAAAAGAGGTAGAGGAAGATGTAAACAGATGGAAGAGCATACCGTGCTCATGGATTGGGAGAATCAACATCATTAAAATGTCCATACTACCCAAAGCAATCTATAGAATCAATGTACTTCCCATTAAAATACCAAGAGCATATTTCACAGACCTAGAAAGAACTCTCCAAAGATTCATCTGGAATTAAAAATAAATAAATAAATAAATAAATACATAAATAAATAAATAAATAAATAAAGATCCCGAATAGGCACAGCAATCCTGAGAAAGAAGAATAAAGTAGGTGGGATCTCAATACCAGATTTCAAGCTGTATTACAAAGCTACTGTTCTCAAAATAGCCTAGTACTGACACAAGAGCAGACATATAGACCAATGGAATAGAACAGAGAATCCAGATACCAACCCAAACCATTATGCTCAATTAATATTTGACAAAGGAGGCATGAACATCCAATATAGTCAAGACAGTCTCTTCAATAAATGGTGTTGGGAAAATGAGACAGAGACATGCAAAAAAATGAAATTAGACCATACTCTAAATAAACTCCAAATCGATACCCTGAAGTCACAAATTATCTCCAAGATATAAGAGTCATTCCTTTTTCTGAAGCGTCAGGTTGCTGTTTAGCATTCATCTTATTTATCTCAGGCTAAACCTCAATAATGACAGAAGAAACTAATTTGCCCAAAACTTAGCAAAGGAAATAAATATATATTGCTTTCAACAATATATGAACAACAGAACTATTCTGAGATTTAAATGATCATAGACAGCTGTACTGACTAATGTTGCTGGGCAGCACCATCATGGACTATTTCCCTAGCCTTGACATGTAAAGGGAGAAAGGTCTTTTCCATGATGATAATGAAGTGGCCTTGAATCTGCATTTAAAATAATACACAAAATAATCTAGTATACTAAATAAAGTAATAAGGTTAATTTGTCCTGCTGTCATTAAATTCATACTAACAATCTCTCTTCAGCTTGACATCAATTAGTGATTTCATTTCAAACTCTTGTCACAGTGTTTACCATCCTTCTTCTCTAATTAAGATTTGATGCATGATGAAGATAAATGTTCTGTTCCTATAACATTTCTATTCATGAGGATTTTTGCTTTTTTAATAAGTGGTTTTATTACTAATTGCAATGGAGTAAGATGAGAATAACTATTTTATGAGTATGAAGTAAAATGTTTTTAGGTCCAAAAAAGGAGTGATCAACTCCACAGGATGGAAAATAAATTGCAGACTTAAATTATTCTAATATACCCCAAGTACTTCAATCTCTAAAGCTTAAGAAGCTTCAATACAAAAAAAAAAAAAGGAAGCTTCAATACATAAAACTATCAACATTACATATTTTCAAAAGACTCAAAAACAAAATATTGACCTTAAATGATTTAATTTCAATTTTTAAAAATGCTGTTAATGTCTACAGAAGATAAAATGTACTAATATTAGTGTAAAAAATTTTAAAGACAAATTTCAAATTGCTACATATTAGATAGTTGTTAATCATCTTCAAAACAATGTTGAAGATCATATAATCAACTCTTTTGGAAAACATTTTACGCAAACTTATTGTACTGCCACCCAGAAACAATAAGAAAGTTCCTGTTTGTTTGTTTGTTTGTTTTTAATAGTATTTCCTACGTGTAAAAATCAGTATTACAAAAATTCATTAAATAAAATCTAAATTCACAGCAGAATGAAATTTATGCTACAAGACAACTGGAAGAAGGAATTCAATATAAAATAGTTTTGAGTCAACTAACTAAATACTCTATTTGCTCCTCAAAACACTTCTAAAAATGACAGACTTCAGAAATAATATAGCTCAACCCATTTAAAGCTCTAGCTTATTCTGCTAGGGAAATCTAACACCACCACCCACCAATATATAAGCTGTCAACTTGGTGTCATGCTGAATTCTCAAGTGAGAGACAATATTTCACTAAATTCCTTACTTTAAAAATATATAAAATATGCCACTTCAGTAGCAATAACAGTAGAAACCATCAATAGAAAAAAGTCATAATTTTAAGTGGGATTTTTAATATTTTTGTAGTATCAGAGTAAAAGCTGATTGAAAAGACTTACATAGATTTCAAAATTGTTCCTAAAATTTTTTTCTCAAGTAGGAACAATGGTTTTAAAGACACATTTACAATTCAAAGTTAGAACACAAGTTGAAATCAATGGTGGTATCTGTTAAAGAGAAAACTACAGTCCCCAAATGGAGGCACTATCACGCTAAGTCCATACACCGAACCTAGACATGATAAACTTTGATACCAACTGCAGTTTTGAACCTTCCCCAAGCTCTACAGTCATCTATTTTCACAATTGATTATATTGTCTTATATCAACTTGTTAAGGTTAAGATGTTAAAATCTTTTCCTTTTCTTAACAAAGGTAAGAGATCTCTGAGAAAGTGAACATTATAAAAATAAACACTTTATATTATAGTGGAGGCCTGGTGCACAAAATTTGTGCACTGGTAGGGTCTCTAGCAGCTGGCAGCAGCCAGCAGGGGCCTCCCTCCCTTCCTCCAGTTGGCCCTGCCCCATGATTGAATTCTTGGAAGAACTCCAGAGGGGACAGTTTGCATACTACTCTTTTATAATATAGGATTCTATATTTAATATATGGTGAAACAACAAAAACTTTCCTTTTACACTTACTAATAAAATACTAAAATAATATTTAATTAACCAAAATACAGGCATGTGCGCACGCGCGCACACACACACACACACACACACACACACACACTCTCTCTCTCTCATGGATTTTCATTTGCTCATATTATGTTTGGGCTTTCAAAAGCATCAAAGCACCTAGTTTTTCCCAACTCAAAAAGATGGTACAATTCCAAACATACCTAAATCAGCTCTCAAGAAAAATAAGCCTGAATTGGCTCAAGCAAATAAATAAATTCTTAAAAATTTTGATGAAACTAATCCCATTTAGATTTACTTCTTCTAATTCAAGAGGTCAGAGGAAATATGAGAAAACATATTTAAAGAAAAATATGTTTTTCTATAAAAAGGTTAATATTTAAAAGTCAAGCTATTTCTCTGACAATGTGTGACCTAAATGCAAAGATTACCTGAATTACATGGATTCTGATTCTGATGTCAGAATTCTGAGAACTTGAACACTAAGTTTGAAGCCAACTGAGTAAACACTCTTTATATCTTCCCGATGCATGCATCTATGGCCTTACTACTTCCTATGCAGAATGGCTAAACTAAAACCAATAAAATCATTTTTAATGCCCAAAAAAGTGTAAGTTTTTCTTTCATTTGAATCTTTTTTTTTTTTTGCATTGTATTCATCCTATAAGCATCAGTATTTGGATTCATGCAGAAAAAATAAAAATCAATTGAATGTAAATTCTTTACATTTATTTATTTTTTTAAATTATAGATTTTAGAAAGAAGAAGGGAGAGAGAGAAAGAGGAATATTTGATCAGCTGCCTCCCACACATATCCCCACTAGGGAGTGAACCCACAACTGGGTATGTGCCCTGACTGGGAATCAAACTGGCCACTTTTTGGTGTATGGCACAATGCTCTACCCACTTAGGCTACACCAGCCAGGGCCAAATTCTTTATATTAAAAAAAGAAAGAAAGAGTAGAAAGAAAGGAAGAACCTCTATCTCATGAGGTTTAATCAAATAACTGATGTCTACCTCTCCTGCTCCTGCTTCATTCGTATTCTCTCCTCTTCTGAAGTAAGGGAGTCCTGTATTTTTACTTTACTTGTTTTCTCAACCTTGTCATCTTTTCGATGTTTGCCAAACCTGTTGACAAAAAAAATTTTAATTTGTCAATATATCCAAAATGAGTTTTTTTTGTGACATATGTACCCAATAAGTGTGAGCTCCCTAAAAATCAGAGCTAAACTGTCTCCTGTGGTTCACTAGTTTTCCCCAGTATTAACATATTTAACTTGATTATTTTATTCCTTTTTCGTTAAAACTTGCCCGGGAAAACAATTTTGGAAAATAGCCTCAATATCCATTTTTCTTTTGAAAAACAAAAATAAACAACACAATCATAGAATCCTTAAGTTCATCCTTATTAAACAAATCCTATATAATAAAAGAGTAATATGTAAATTGAACATCACTCCAACACAAAAGATGGCTGCCATCATCTGGTCAAAGCTGATCGCCCCAATGTGGACACAAGATGGCCACCACAAGATGGCCAGCAAGGGAGGGCAGTTGTGGGTGATCAGGCCAGCAGGGGATGAAAATTGGGAGGGACCAGGACTGTAGGGGAGGGCAACTGGGGAGGGCTTCATCTGGAAGGTCATTTGGAAGGACGTCCAGTCTAAAAAGCATATTATCCTTTTATTATTATGGAAATAAATCTGATATCAAATATTGGTTGATGTGTGAAGTGTGCATGACAATATCTTATAGGTTAACTGAAGGAACATTCTGCAGATATATGTAAGAAAGAAAACATCCTTAAAGTGTTAAAATAGAAAAGTTAAAACATTATGACCACCATTATTTTAAAAAGTATGTAAAGTACTAGATAGCACTCCAAAATGGCTGTAAAATTAACTTCTATAAAATCTGGCCACTCAGTATATATCCTATATAATAAAAGGCTAATATGCAAATTTTCCCTTCGACCAGTTTGACCAGGAGACAGGCTGGCCAACTGCCTATGTCCCCTCCCCTGGGCAGGTGGCTGGACCCACCCATTTACCAGGCCTTCAATATATATATATATATATATATATATACATACATACATATACTAAGTGGCCAGATTATTATGCGTTCAGAGATCATAATAATCTGGCCACTCAGTATAGGTTCTACACTTAAATTTGAATGTTTCTTAGAAATTAGAAGATCATTTCAATTGGAAAAAAAAAAAGGAAATAATCCTAAGAACTTAAGCCCAGCATCTAACCAATTCTAATGAGGGATAAAAAATGGCGGCATAGGTAAACACCTACACTGTTGTCTCGCACAACATTTCAAAACTACAACTAAAAGACAGAATGGACATCATCCACAGGAAAGCAGGCTCTGTGGAAATTCTACAACTAGAAGGAAAGAGAGGGGCTCACAGAAACCCAGAGGAGCTGCAAAAAGCTGAGGTACAGAGACCCGTGCTTGGAGAGAGCGGGTGCCAGAGTAGCTGGCTGGCTTTCTCTGGCGGGAGACTCTCAACAGCATTGAACCCCTTATCCGATGACACTAAACCCCAGGTCCAGCCAAAACTCATATGGGGGGAGTTTGGTCTGTGAAAAGGCAGAAGTGCATGGAAATTTAGGGGAGTCGCAAAAGGGCAGAAGTCTGGTGGCGCGCACAGCACTGCACGCAGAAGACCCATTGCTAATTGTGCCGCTGGCTTCCACAAGTGGGCGGAAGACAAAGCATCACAACTGAGTCACTTCTAACTCCACTAAACCCCAGATTTGGGCGAAACCCTGGGGACCCAGATTCATATGGTCCCGGAGTGCAGGGGAGACGGAGAGGCAGCAGTCTAGAGCCACTACAAGAGAGAAAGAAAGAGAGTGCACGCGTGTGCACAAGGACCACTCCAGCGATTACCCAGTCACGTGAGACTTGGGGGTCGTGGAGTGCGAGGACGACTGGAAGGCGAGGCGATCCATTAAGCTCTGAGATTCCACCCATCCCAAGCTCAACAGAGAGGCTTTTGCAGTTTTGCAAGTCTGGTATCATAAGGCTGAATCCAACACAGAAGTTCTCCTGGCATAGTGAAAATGCCGAGACAAAGGAAGGGATCATAAACAAAAGAAGTGGAGGAAAAAAGGACTGGATATAGAGTTCAAAACCACACTTACAAGGTTTTTCAAGAATATCCTAGTAAAGTTGGATAGTTAGTGAGACCCAAAAGGAGATGAAAAAGAACCAACTGGAGATGAAAAAAAAACAACTAGAAATGGAAAAGGACCAACTAGAAATTAAATGTACACTGACTGAAATAAAAAATATTATATAGAGTCCTATCAGCAGACCAGAAGAAGGCAAGAATCAAATCAAAAATTTGAAATATGAAGAATCAGAAAACACTCAACTGGAAAAGCAAGAAGAGAAAAGAATCCAAAAATGTGAAGATAATGTAAGGAGCCTCCAGGACAGTTTCAAGCATAGCAACATCAGAATTGTGGGGGTGCCAGAAGAAGAGAGAGAGCAAGATACTGAAAACCCACTTAAAGAAATAATGACTGAAAATTTCCTTCATCTGATAAAAGAAATAGACTTATAAGTCCAGGAAGCACACGGAACCCCATATAAAAGGAATCCAAAGAGGACTACATCAAGACACATCATAATTAAAATACCAAGAGCAAAAGACAGAGAATATTAAAAGCAGCAAGAGAAAAACAGTTCATTACCTACAAGGGAGCACCCATACGACTGTCAGCTGATTTCTCAACAGAAACAATGCAGGCCAGACGGGAATGGCAAGAAATATTCAATGTGATGAATAGCAAGAACCTACAACCAAGAATACTCTATCCAGCAAAGCTATCATTCAGAATTGAAGGGCAGATAAAGAGCTTTACAGATAAGAAAAAGTTAAAGGAGTTCATCAACTCCAAACCAGTATTATATGAAATGCTGAAAGGTACTCTTTTAGAAGGGGAAGAAGAAAAAGGTAAAAGATAAAAAATTATGAACAACAAATACGTATCTATCAACAAGTGAATCTAAAAATTAAGTGAATTAAAAATTTGATCAACAGAATAAACTGGTGAACATAATAGAATCAGGAGCACAGAAAGGGAGTGGACTGATAATTCTCAGGGGAAAAGGGGTGAGGGGTATACAGGGAGAGACTAGACAAAAATCATACACCTATGGATGAGGTCAATGGGAGGGAGGTAAGGGTAGAAGGAGGGTTGGGAGCCAGGTGGAAGGGAGCTATGGAGGGGGAAAATGAGAAACAAATGTAATAATATGAATAATAAAGATTTAATTAAAAAAAGAAGAAAGGAGCAGAGGGCCTGGGCCCGCTGCTGGGAAGCAGTCATTGCTTTGCTCCGCTGTCCTCTCTCTGGGCTGGTGGTTCTCAAGTTTCCTAATGCTGCAACCCTTTGATGCAGATCTTCGTGTTGTGGTCACCCCCAGCCATGGAATTATTTTTGTTGCTACTTCATAACTGTGGTTTTGCTGCTGTTAATGTGTAGTAATGTAGATATCTGTGTTTTCCAATGGTCTTAGGCTCTACAGCATCAATTCTCAACCCTGGGTCTCGACCGCTATCGGGGTCGCCTAGGACCATTGGAAGACACAAATGTTTGCATTATGATTCATAATGTAAAGAAGAGAAATTGGGGACTTTGGCAAAATTTATTCAATAAACATTTATTGAATGGCAGGCACGCTGGCTGAGTTTGTGATTATAACCATAAAATTATTTTTGTTGCTACTTCATAACTGGGATTTTGCTACTGTTGTGGGTCATGGTGTGAATATTTGTGTTTTCCGATGGTCTTAGGCGACCCTGATAGTGGTCTCGACCCACAGGTTGAGAACCGCTAAAATATATATATTTATAAAACTATTAAATTCAAAGCATTTTTTTACCTTTAAAATATATTTTAATTAAAGTAATGTAACCAAATGGGAATATCTATACATATAAAGAGGTAATACACTAACTTGTCTATAACGACATCCCAGTCATGACTAGTCTGTGCGCCTGGATGCATCCCTGCCCAGCACTGACATGAAGCTGCCTGTCTGCATCCCCCTTTTGCACTGACGTGATACTGTTGAGTGGGGGGAGGGGGCAGAGGAGGAGCTAGGCTTCACGGGGGACCTCAGACTGTGCCCCTCACTCAACTAGGCTTGACAGGGGCTTCAGGCTGCACCCTCCGCCCCAGCTATGGGCCAGGAGACCTCAGGCCATGCCCCCTCTCCCAGTACTGGGCCAGACGACATCATTCCTTATCCTCTGTCCCATGGGGCTTGATGGGAGACCTCAGGCCACACCCCCTGCCCAGTGCCAGGCTGGAAAACTTCAGGTTGTGCCCCCCTCTCCTCCAAATTCTGGCGCTGGGCAGGGGGACCTGAAGCCACACCCCTACCCCAAGTGCTGACCAGAGGTATCTCAGGCCAAGACTTCCACCAGGCAGGGATTGACAGGGGCCCTCAGGCTGCACTCCCTGCCCAGCACCTGGGTACCTAAGGCTGGGCTTCCTTCCTGGAGGGACCTGATTGAGGTGGGGCTGGCCAGGTCTGAGTCTCACCAAATGGGGTGGGGCCAGCCAAGTCTTGGTTTCCTGCATTTTCAAAGCGTGTGTGGGTGGTAGATGGAGACTTGACTCTAGGTCATGTGGCATGCCCAGACTCTGACAAGAGGGAGATTTTATATACATTCTACTAATTTTCTTTAATCTCTGATACTTCTATTATAGAGACTAGGCAAATAGCAATATTAAAATATTTCTTCTAATTAATTCCCTTTTAATGTGCACAAATTTCATTCACCCGGCCACTCTACTCATATCAAATAATAGTATTTTAGGATAATTAACAAGTTTGCCCCATTTACTCCTTATCTCCAGTTATATTTCCTGGTTAGTTTCTCTATTAACTCTTTTCTTTATTGATTAATGTATTACATACATGTCCTTATCCCCCCATGGCCCACCCCCTCCACTCATGCCCTCACCCCCCTGATGACTGTGTCCATTGGTTAGGCTTATATGCAAGCATGCATGCATGCATGCAAGTCCTTTGGTTGATCTCTCCCCTTACCCCTCCCCTCCCCTCCCTTCCCTGTGAGGTTTGATGGTTTGATCAATGCTTCTCTATCTCTAGATCTATTTTTGTTCATCAGTTTATGTTGTTCATTATATTCCATAAATGAGTGAGATCATGTGACATTTATCTTTCTCTGACTGGCTTATTTCACTTAGCATAATGCTCTCCAGTTCCATCCATGCTGTTGCAAATGGTAAGAATTCCTTCTTGTTTTACAGCAGCATAGTATTCCATTGTGTAGATGTACCTTAAATCTACTAATCTGCTGATGGGCACTTAGGCTGTTTCTAAATCTTAGCTTTGTAAATTATGTTGCTATGAACATAGAGGTGCATATAACCTTCCTGATTGGAGTTTCTAGTTTCTTGGGATATATTCCTAAAGAAAAATTTTCTCTTTCTTTCATTTTTTTAAAATCAATAATGTTTAAAAGTTAAGCATAATGATTGAGTTTACAGAATGAATGAATAAATATTTATAAATGTACACATCTCAGTACAAGTTAATATCTAAAACATAATGTATGTTTATTTGACAAAAATTTATTGAACATCCACATAGCATTAAAAATAAAAACTTTATTTTTAAAAAACAGTTCATGGAAGAGGACAAGGTTAGACAGATTACAGTGTCATCAGCATGTAGACAGTATATAAAGCCCATGTGAATTCCTATCCTAAAAGTTCTGCAACAATGAGGCATCCGGAAATATAAAATGTATTAATTTCTGGGATTTTTTTGTCAAATGATGGAGTAGGTAAAGGAGGTGCTCACTTCCTCCCCTCCTACAATCACATCAAAATTACAACTAAGCTATAGAACAATCATCATTCAGAACCATCTGAAATCTAGCTGAATGTAAGTCCCACAACTAGGGAATCAAAGAAGAGCCACATAGAGACTGGTGGGGAGTGGGAGGTGGAGACTGAGAACAGACTGACCCCACATCTACTTGTGGCAGTTTTTAATTGGGAGTGTTATCTTGATTGTGGAGGTTCCCTGAGAAGCAAGGGATCCCAGCCCCTCATCAGACCCTTCATTTGCCCACAGTTCCAATACCAGGAAGGGAAATTCCTGTAACTTACCTAATAATAGACAAAATGTAAATTGACGGTACTTCCCCTATGCCCACAGCCAATCAGAGTGGGTATGCAAATCAGAAGGCCAAAGATGGCAGCCACCCAGCTGCTCCAGGCATGGAGTGGTCAGGCGGGGCAGGACACCTGCTATGAGAGGAAGGGTGGGGGATGAAGGGAACTACAGGAGTGGAGTGCCAAAGTGAAGACAAGACTGCAGACTCTTGAGTCTGCAGTGAAGATGAAGTTGGCAGACTCTGGTTGGAATGAAGGCCTGGGTCCTGGATGCTGGAGGAAAACTGGTGCTGGAAGCCAAGGGAAGTAAGGCCTATTGCACGAAATCTCTTTGTGCAATGGGCCTCTAGCCTTTATATAAAAGTATAAAGCATCTTCTTTAACACAAAGAAGAAAAAAATCAGATAAAAAATAAGAAAAGAACTTATGTTCATATATGCATATCCCTTGGAAACAGATAATAGTGTGGTGAAGGCTTGGGGGAACATTGGGTGCAGGATGGAAAGAGTCAATTGGGGGTAAAAAAAGAGACATCTGTAATACTTTCAACAATAGATATAAATTTTAAAAATATTAAAAATAAATTGCAATAAATACATATATATCAGTAATTGAATCTAGCCTAGCTACTATGCTCAGTGGTTGAGTTTCCACCCATGAACCAGGAGGCCACAACTGGATTTCCAGTTAGGGTAGCAAATCAATGATTCTCTCTTTTCATTAATGTTTCTAACTCTCTCTCCTTTTCACTTCCTCTCTCTGAAAACAATAAAAATGTTTTAAAAATAAAAATAAATGAGCAAGCAGAACAGAAATAGATGCATAGAGAGAACATTTTTTTAAAATTTACCTTTATTGTTCAAAGTTTTACAGATGTTCCCTTTTCATGCCTACTGACCCCCGTCCATTTTACTCTTGTCCCCTCAGCAGGCCTTTCCTGTACTAATGTAAGTTATTTGTTTAATCTGCCCCCTACCCCACCTCCATTCCCTCTGTCAGTCTATTGCTTCAATGTCTCAATCTTTTTTGTTTATCCATTTATTTTGTTCATTAGCTTGTACATATAAGTAAGATCTTGTGATACTTGTCTTTCTGTGACTGGCTTATTTTGCTCCACATAATGCTCTCCAGATCTTTCCATGCTGTCCCATACGGTAAGAGATTCTTCTTTTCTACAGTTGCATTGTATTCCATTGAGTAAATGTACCCTTATTTAATCCACTCATCTACTGATGAACACTTGGGCTGTTTCTAGATCTTAGCTATCCTATATAATAAAAGGCTAATATGCAAATCAACCAAATGAAGCACACTGATCACCAGGGGGCAGATGCTCAAAGCAGGAGGTGTCCCCATGATCAGTGCGCTCCCACAGGGGGAGCACCGCTTAGCCAGAAGCCGAGCTCACAGCTGGCGAGCACATAGGCTGTGACAAGAGCTAATGATGTCCGACTACTGGTTTAGCTTTCAGTCAAACATCCTGCAAGGGCTCCTGGACTATGAGAGGGCAGAGGCTGGGCTAAGGAACCCGTACCCCCTAGTGCACGAACTTCATGCACCTGGCCTCTAGTTATAAGTAATTCTGCTATGAACATAGGATGTATATATTCTTTATGTTTGGTGTTTATGGCTTCATAGGATATAGAAGTGGGATCACTGGGTCAAATGCCAGTTTCATATTTAATTTTTTTGAGGAAACTCCACACTGATTTCCATAGTGGCTGAATCAGTCTGCATTCCCACTATCAGTGTACTAGGATTCCCTTTTTCTACATATTCTCCAGCACTTGTTTGTTGATATGTAGATAGTAGTCATTGTATCACTGGTGTGATACAAAATACATTAAATATCTGAACCAAAAGTATAATTTCATCTTACAAGAAAATTGTGAGTTAATAATAAAATGAAAATCTTAGTTTTTCATGTTTCAAAAACAGTTTATATATTTTCAGCTGCAAACTTAACACTGAGTTTAATTACCTATATTACATTTCTTTCATAGTGGTCTTAGTCTACTTTGAAAGAAAGTTTTAGTTTTATATCTAAGTCTACCAACTTTCAGCCTTTTATCTTAGAGACACAAGATTAAAAAGAAAAAAAAACACTCTTGACACACATTTAAGAATCACATTTTTCTCATTGTATTATACTAAAATATTAGTTTCCTAGACTGTTTAATAATCTATCTTATATTTGTAAATCTGTTACCAAACTGTTAAAATGTACTTTCTTTTTCAAATTATAGAGTCAAGATTATTGTATGAAATAGTAAGGAGGGGGGGAACCAAAAAGGAGGCATAGGTAAACAACTATACTTGCTGCCTCTCACAACCACATCAAAATTACAACTAAAAGGCAGAACAACTACCACACAGAACCACAGAAAAGCTGGCTGAGTGGAAGTTCCACAACTAGAGAGGTGAAGCAAGTGTGTTGAGACTAATAAGAGGTGAGGAGGCATGGAAAGTATTGGCACCTGGAGTGCTGCTTTTTTGATTGGGAGGACATACAAGCTCCCACTTGCTCTGAACTCCAGTTCTGGGTGAAACTCTGAATGACCCAGACACATATGGGGAAGAAACTTGACTGTCTGGCATCGGGACAGGAATGCAAGAGTGGCTTTCTCTCAGAGATGCTCACAGCAATCATATCTCTGCACAGGGACGCAGGATGCAGAGACCCGGGGACCTCTTTGGTGCAGGGCTGACTGGCAGCTATTGCTGTGTGCTACACCTTGGTGTTTCTGGCCCTACCCAATTTACAACCCCACTCAAGCTGTGTGCATCAGCTTTTGCATGTGAATGGCCTGTCCTTTCTCGGCCTATAACTTGTCAAACTGCAGCTGGATCAGAGAGCCCCAGAGCTTCCAAAAGAAGGCCTAAGGGGTTTGGAATTGCCCAGATGAGGCCTACCTTGCTTCACAGCTGGGCCTCATCTGGGCAATTCAAAACCCCATACAAAGAGGAGGAATCTGCAGATGTCTCTGTAGCTCCTACTGGGTGGCTGACCTTGCACCTCTTTGGAGATCCAAGAGCCAGTGTACCCAGTAGTCAGAGTGAGAACATACTGGATTATAACTCTTCACATCCATAAGAGACAGACTCAAGGGACAGACTCAGTGAGCACCAAAACCACACTGAAGCAAGTCCTGCCCCATAAGGGTGTCTCCTGTGCAATAGATCTTCCAGTGTAGACACAGTTGGTCAAAACAGCCAACTGGCCTGGAGGTCAATTTTTCCCAGTGAAACCAAGAGCAATCAAGGGTTAACTACAACAATACTGCAAACAGCCCACAAAGGGGTACACCAAAACTGTACACCTCAGGTGACTGGGAAGGCCAAGCCACTGGGCCTAATAGGACACCTACCACACAAGGCCACTTATCAAGTCTAGACTTAGCAGCTAGCCAGTACATAGAAACAAACACAGGGAAGCAGCCAAACTGTGGAGACAAAGAAACATGTCACAAATGAAAACTGGATGAAAGCAAAATACTGGATATAGAGTTCAAAACCACAGTTATAAAGTTACTCAAGAATCTTCTAGAAACCTTCAAGAAATTTAGTGATACCCTCAAGGATATGAAAAAAGACTAATCAGAAATTAAGCATATACTGACTGAAATAAAGAATAATATACAGAGATCCAGCAGCAGACTAAAGGATCCCAAGAATCAAGTCAAAGATTTGAAATACAAAAAAGTAAAAAACACGCACTGGAAAAGAAAAAGGAATCCCAAAAATATGAAGACAGTGTAAGGAGCCTTTGGGACAACTTCAAGTGTACCAACATCTGAACTATGGGGGTGCCAGAAAGAGAGAGAGAGCAAATACTGAAAACCTATTTGAAGAAATAATGACTGAAACTTGCCACACCTGTGAAAGAAATAGACTTATAAGTCCAGGAAGCGCAGAGAACCCTAAACAAGAGAAATTCAAAAAGGACCACACCAAGACACATCATAATAAAATGCCAAGAGCAAAAGACAAAGAGAGAATATTAAAAGCAGCAAAAATATTAAAAATAGTTAGTTACCTACAAGGGAGTACCCATATGACTGTCAGCTGATTTCTCAACAGAAACTATGCAGGCCAGACAGAAATGGCAAGAAATAACCAGTGATGAATAACAAGAACCTACAACCAGCCAAGACTGGTTTGGCTCAGTGGATAGAGCATCGGCTTGTGGACTGAAAGGTCCCAGGTTCGATTCCACTGGGGGGTATTTACCTTGCTTATGGACACATCTCCACTGTGGGGCATGCAGGAGGCGGCTGATCAATGTCTCTCTCTCATCGATGTTTCTGACTTTCTATCTCTCTCCCTTCCTTTCTGTGAAAAATCAATAAAATATATTTTAAAAAAAAGAACTAACACATTCATTAAAAAAAAAAAAAGAACCTACAACCAAGATTATTCTACCCAGCAAAGCTATCATTTAGAATTGAAGGTCAGATAAAGAGCTTCACAAATAAGAAAAAAGCTAAAGGAGTTCATCATTGCCAAACCAGTATTATATGAAATGCTGAAGGGTAGTCTCTAAGAAGAGAAAGAAGAAGAAAAAGGTGAAGATAAAAAATTATGAACAACAAGGTGACAACAAATACATATATATTAACAGGTGAACCTAAAAATCAAATGAATAAAATCTTAAGGAACAGAACAGACAGGTGAATATAATAGAATCAGGGACATGGAAAGGGAACAGACTGACAATTCTTAGGGGCTAGAGGTTGTGGGGGTGGGGGAAGAGATTCGACAAAGAGCTTACACCTATGGACAAGGTCAGGGTGAGGGAAGGGGGAGGCCTGGAGTGAGGTAGGAAGTGGATGGAGGGGAGCTATGGGGGGCAAAAAGAGAAACATCTGTAATAATCTGAACAATAAAGATTAAAAAAATTAAAAAGGAAATTATCTTATCTAATAAAAGAGTAATATGCAAATTTTCCATCACTCCAACCCACAAGATGTCTGCCCCCATGTAGTCAAAGATGACTACCCCATGTGGACACAAGATGGCCACCACAAGATAGCCAACAGGAGAAGGAAGTTGGAAGGGACCAGGCCTGCAACAGAGGGCAGTTGGGGGCAATCAAGCCTGCAGGGGAGGACAGTTAGGGGTGACCAGGCCAGCAGAGGAGGAAAGTTGGGCGAGACCAGGCCTGTAGGGAAAGGCAGTTGGGGGAGACCCAGGCTTGCAGGGGAGAGCAGCTGGGGGACCAGGTCTGCAGGAGAGGGCAGTTAGAGTGAACAAGCCTGCAGGGAAGAGCAGTTAGGGCCAAACAATGTGGCAGGGGAGCAGTTAGACATCAATCAGGCTGGCAGGGGAGTGGTTATGGTGTGATCAGGATGGTAGGCAGAAGCGGTTAGGGGCAATCAGGAAGACAGGCAGACAAGCAGTTGGAAACCAGCAGTCCTGGATTGTGAGAGGGATGTCAGACTGCCGGTACCGGGATCGGGCCTAAACAGGTAGTCGGACATCCTTCAAGGGGACCCATATTGGAGAGGGTGCAGGCTAGGTTGAGGGACAACCCCCTTCCCATGCACGAATTTTGTGCACTGAGCCTCTATTTACATATAAAATGTTTATACATTGGCACTGGAACATTTCCCTTAGTACCTGTTTTAATTAATAAATTATGTAATTTCTTTAAGGCATAATATAAAATCATAGCATATTACTTTAAAATTATGATAAAAATGAATTCTTCAGATACAATTTTTTGACAAAATGAAAGAAACTGTAAGTTAAAAAAGATGCCAACCATTCTAGAATATGAAAAGGAGAAATTATATAGCTATACCTTCATTCATTCTATTTCCCAATATATTCTAGTGCCCTTTGTAATTTGTAGTTGCTTAACTCTCAGCTACAAATATTCAAAAAGCCAGTTTCACAGCTGAAATCAGTAACCAACCTATAAAGATGATAATTTAATATCAAGTTGCTTAAATACTTGAAAGATATCATTTATATTTACTTTATCTTATAAAAGCCACTCAGCAGAGAATCCGTTTTATGAACTGTCTTCCGACTAATGCATACAAATATTCACATGGGAAACCACCTACTCACAGGTATGATGCTGAAATAGAAAGTGGTCACATATGCCTTATGATCTTTTTTTTTTTTTAATAAAGAAAACCAGAGGGTTGTAAAAAAGTTGATTTAAAAAAAAATTGCTTTAGAGGTACTAAAGAGAGAAGGTTCACTGAAAAAAATACCAAAAAGCCACTTAATGACAGAAACAGAAAGATACAGATAAGCCATGTATCGTCAGAATAGAACTCTTAACTATATGGCTCTCTTCATAGAGAATACAACAATGTTTTATTCAACCAAAGTATCTCAAAGTAATTTGCTAAAGGGGTTGTACTGTGGTCCCTCACAACTGAGATCACAGGCATCTGCCAAGTCAGTCACAGACTGGGCAGTGAAGGATGATGGGTAAACGCACACTGCTGCATGGGAAAAGCAAACACCCACCAGCAACAAAAGACTGGAACAAAATACTATTTCATTTATATAAAGAGAACTGTTAGTAAAAATTAACTATTCACAAGAGTTTCAGGCCATTAAACAATCACTTTGGTTTTTATTAAGCCTAATTCTCTCTGCAGTGTAAATAACATTAAAATGTTTTACCATATTTAATAGAATTAGAGATCTTTAGAAAAAATATGCTGAATGATAACATAAAAATGTAATTGGTTTTGTAACAAAACCAAAATATTTTCTTAATATCACATTTAAAAACAATGCAGCAAAAGGAAAGTCTTAAAAGCCTATAGTCACATTTAAAAGTAATAGTAGATGAAGAGAATATCCAGAACCAATTATCTTATCAGTTTTGAGGAATAATATTTAAAATTGAATAATATTCAAAAAACAAAATGTCACCTAGAAATATGGAATTACTGCTGTCTTCATGTGCAACAAAGGCTTTTCGACAATACTTGTCTTACTATTTATTCTAAGATATATAGGTTTAGTAATACTGCTTGGCTGAGGAGGGAACTGAATAATGGGTCAAATGTAAATTCATGTCATCTACTAGAAGCCATCTATCTGTCTCTCCCCAAACCCAGCTAGAGCCTTGGAGTAGTCAACATAGTCATCTAACTCAATGTCCTGCCCTGAATGTTGCCCCTATTTCTGTATATTTGATCATCACATGATTCAATCGCTGCCATTCTCCATTTTTCTTGTCTCTTTCTGCAACCTTCCAGTTACTTCTGGTGGACACACATATGTGAAAGCCACTGTGCTAATCTGTCTTTGACTACTGCCTGCTGTGTTAATGCTGTCATTTGCTCTAAGAATCCTTGAGAGATACCAGCTGCCCAATGAGCTGAGTTCAAGATCTTGTACAGCAAAACCTCATACTCTGTATTGTGTCTATCCTGTGTCCTAACCCCTCTGCATGCCTCGGGAATACAGTGTCTACTCAAATCAAAGCAATACCATGAGCTTTTAACAACATTACTTTCTAGTCCTTTGAGTCCTATTGCTGAAGCCAAGATCAACAGTAATTAATACAAATGCGAGAAATCAGGTCAGAAAGTTGAATAGGGTTTTGATACTCAGAAGGTTGTAGATCTGCATGTTATTATCTATTGCTGACTCAATGTCCCCGCCCCTCCCACCTCAACCTGATAATCTTTCACTGTTTACTAAACATTACCATTGACATGTCTATTTGCATTCCTAAAAGGCAATTGTGTATTCTAGTAAATAAAAAGGAGATGTGTGTGGAGATTGGTGGAGCTTAGCCTCTTGAACTAAGTTCACAGCTGGCTTCCCCCATAATTTCCAAATTTGTATTTCTTGTCTTGTGTATTAATTTGCCCATCAGCCCTTTCTCCAGGCTTTTGAACCCAAGCCACTTGGGCTGTGGCCTCATATCCTATTTTTTCCTAAATGGCTTTAGATCCATTTTTCTCTAGAAAATCTTTTTCAGTTGATTCTGGTACTGAAGCATCCATCTTATATAAAAACTGCTGTTTGAAATTTTAACCTTGCTATTGGCTTCTATAAATATTTGCTTGCTTAAATAATAAGAAAAATGAGACTACTCTCACTTCAGAGAAGCCATTAAACCTTTCCTGGACAAAATTATCAGTGCTGGCACCAGGCCAGGTCTTTGGTTGAGGTCTCAAGGCCTCAGCACATAGGGGCCCTTTAAGAACTTGCAAAGGGGTGGGAAATATTCCATATTTGGGAGACAAAGAATGTAAAAACATATAAATAGGGAAAATTTCTGCATGTTGGGGCCCAGAATTTGAGAAAAAATTTCCTCTGGACCCAAGTGAAATAAATGTAACTCCAAACTCTCCGAGCATTGTTTGATTATTTTGATCTTCTGTAACAGTACCATCTTTTTCCATATCTTGCTGTGAGTTTTCACTCCCCTCAACCCATCACTCTGATTTCTAATGCAATTATGAACTTATCTTTGTCTTAAAGCCCTAAAAGGTAATTGCTCTAAATTTTACATAAAGAAAAAAAAAATTTGCCCTGGCTGATTGGACCAGTGGATACAGAGTCAGACTGTAGATTGAAGGGTCCCAGATTGAATTTGGTCAAGAGCACATGCCTGGGTTGTGGGCTTGATCGCAAGTAGGGGTCATGCAGGAGGCAGCCAATCAATGACTCTCTCGCATCCCTCTCCCTTCCTCTCTGAAATCAATAAAAATATATTTCAATCAATCAATCTAGCCATATATCTTTTTTTTTTTTTAAATCCTCACTCAAGGCTGGTGCCATTCTGGGGCTTAGAATATCTGGTTTTCCAAATGATCTAATACATTCATAATTCTTTAAAAAAATAAAATTAATCCTCACTCAAGGATTTTTCTCCATTGATTTCCAAAGAGTGGGAAAGATGAAGGGAGAGAGGGAGACAGAGAGAGAGAGAAACATCAATGTGAAACACATTGATTGGTTGCCACCTGCATGAGCCCTAACAGGGGCTGGGGATCAAATCTACAACGGATGCATGTGTCCTTGACAAGGAATCACCCTCAGCCCTTTGGTTCAGAGGCCGATGCTCTAACCACTGAGCAACTGGACAGAGCTAACCTTATATCTTTGTAGCTTGTTCTACTGTAATTTTGTCCATGTGCACTGAAGGTATAAGTACACATGTTGTTGAAAAACAAAGTGTAGAGAATAGTCACCTTGTCCAATGTCTTTGACAAATAATGAAATGAGGCCCAGGAGGTATGCAGAAATTACACTCGGGTCACCTCACAGCTAGTTTAGATATCTCAGTGGCTCTGAACTTGGATCCTCCTAGAGGAAATAAAATTTTCAGACCTATGAAATTCACTTTCTGTAAATCCTGAGACATAATTGAGCACTTATTGAATGCTCTTTTGATTATTTAATTACACTTAACCAGGATTTATTGAATTTTTATTATGGACATCATCTCACTGATTCGCA
>PVJN01025019.1:5397-30591 GCA_004026805.1 Lasiurus borealis | reverse complement strand
TTCAGCAGTGTGCCACAGCACACTGGGGTGCTACAAGAGGCATACTGCTTCCCTGGCTGGGTAGTTCACGGTTACAGCATTGTCTTGCTGTGCCAAGGTTGTGGGTTCAATTCTAATCAGGGCACCTACAAGAGGCAACCAATCCTATATAATAAAGAGGTAATATCCAAATTGACCATAACTGTCACAAAGATGGCTGTACCCACAGCTGAAGCCAAGTTCCCTTAATGAACAATCAGCAGGTACCTGAGGCTACGCCCTCACCTGCCCTAGGGGCTTGACAGGGGACCTCAGGATGCGCCTTCAGGCTGGGGGACCTGTGGCCGCGCCTCCTGGCTTGGCACCAGGCTAAGTGACCGGAGGCCATGTCCCCCACCTGGATTTGATGGAGGACCTCAAGGTGCGCTTCCCATCCTGGTGCTGGGCTAGGGGACCTCAGGCTGCTCCCCCTACCCCAGAGCCAAGCAGGGGACCTCAGGCTGCGCCCCCCACCAGGTGGAGTTTGATAGGGGACTTCAGGTTCTGCCTCCCACCCTGGCACCAGGCTAGGGCACCTTAGACTGCATCCTCCATCCCAGCACTGGGACAGGGGCCTTGAGACTGCACACCCCTGCTTGGCAGGGCTTGACAGGGGATCTCAGGCCATCCTCTCCACCCAGCAGAGCTTGACAGAGGACATCAAGGTGCACCCCCAATGCTTGCTCGAGGGAACTCAGGCCATGCCTCCCACCCAGCAGGGCTTGATAGAGGACCTGAGGCTATGCCCCCCTGCCAGAAAGACTTGACTGGGGACTTAAAGCTGTGCCCCCCTCCTGCCAAGTGGGGCTTGTCGGGGACCTCAGGCTATGCCCCCATCCAGCAGGGCTTGTCAGGGGATATCAGGCCATCTCTTTCAACTGGCAGGGCTTGACAGGGGACATCAAGGCATGCCTCCCACTCCATTTGGGGGACTTCAGGTCATGCCCTCCATCCTGGCACAGGGCCAGGGGACCTGAGGCTACGCTCCCTGCCCAGTGGGACTTGACAAGGGTGGGGCTGGCCGGGGTTGGATCTAGCCCAATGGCGGGGGCAGGGGGGAGGGAGGTGTGGAGGGCAGCTGGGTTTGGGTCTCACATGATTTTGAAGTGCATGTGGGTTAACTCTGGGTCCCTCTTTTAATGTGCACGAATTTATGCACTGGGCCACTAGTGAATATATAAATAAATGAAACAACAAACCAATGTTCCTCTCTCTAAAATCAATGAATAAATTAAAAATTTAAGTAAAAATGCATACTGGTGTGCTGCAAGAATTTTCAAATCATCCAATACTAGACTCTTTAGTCAGGGCACAGACCTCTTTTCCCTTAAATTGTCAAAGAAAAAAAAAATGACAATAGCCAACACAACAGCCATCTGGCATGTATGCATCACAATTATACCTATTTTTTGCCAGATCAGCTAAACATATATTTTTTGTTGTGCCATAGAATTTTAGTAATTAGTTTATGTGTACCATGAGATAAAAAAGGTTGAAAATCGCTGGTGTACAGCAATTGCTTCCAGACTTGTCTCTCTTCTACTAATCTCCAGTTTCTCCTCCTAAAATTCATCCTAAATATATGCTGCCATATTAATCTAAATTTCTCACTACATCACCTCCCAGATTAAAAATTTTAACTTGCCTGGCATCCAATGATATCCATGATCTAGCCTCAAACCAATGTTAAACAACTTTTCTCCCAGATCTCCTTAATAAGCCAATTCTCAGGCAAACAGAATAACTAGCTTTCTATACACAAACTCATACTTGCATGCCATAGTGCTTTTTCTCATGTCACCCCTAATACCTAAAAGGCATCTAACATAAATATGTTCATATGCAGATCTTATCCTACTTCAAGGCAAAAATCAAATCATGATCCTTTCATGAGGGCTCCTGCTTTCCTCCATCAGAAGCAGTTCTCTCCTCTAAATTGTCTCTTTTTCATTTATGCCCATACTATTATTGCTATTACTATTCTGACTAGGAAGATGGTATAACTAATGGCTAGGAAGATGGACTCTGGATCCAGACTGCCTGAGTTCAAATCCCACTACTAGCTACTTACCTTCCCTGTACGTCAGTGTAGTGGATGCTAGGATTGTTGGATGCTAACAGCTCACAGGTGTACAAAACCTACCTTTTCCAAAGATTCCCTTCCTCACTGACTTTCCCTCTTGTAGTCTCCCTGACCACAATTCTGACTAATTAAAGTATTAAAGTGGCTCCTGCCTTGACCAGTTTAGCTCATGGATAGAGCATCAGCCTGTGGAAAGGTCCCAGATTCAATTCCAGTCAAGAGCATGTACTTTGGTTGCAGGCACATCCCCAGTAGGAGGTGTGCAGAAGGGAGCTGATCAATGTTTATCTCTCATCGATGTTTCTAACTCTATCCTTCTCCCTTCCTCTCTGTAAAAAAAAAAAAAAATCAATAAAATATATTTAAAAAGCAAATAAATAAAGTGACTCCTAAACTCCTTTAAAGAACCAACTAAGGCTAGATTTTTACCAAAACCCACATCTTTACCTGGATTCTTCTCTACCTATGTGGTTCTCAAATTTTAATATCAATCAGAATCACCTGAAGACTACTTAAACCACAAGTTGCTGCCCAACTCACTTGAGTGAGACCTGGGAAAGTGTATTTCTGACATGTTATGCTGACAATGCTAGCCCAGGGACCATGCTCTCCCCATCCTGTTTCCTGATTCCCACTCTTGCTCAGGTTCCTCCTGAGACCTTCCTCAACAAAGAATCCACATCTCAGGCTCTGCTTCTAGGAAACCTGACCAAGACACAGCTTCTTAATGTATAAAACTGGCATGTTGTTAACTCAAAAATGATTGTAGTGCATTCAAAATCAAATAACACATGCAACAAGCTTAGAATATTACCTAGCACATAAAAATCTCTTAATAAGTATTACTTACCAGCATCAGCTCCCCTAATACGTACTGTTAATATGTAATATGGAAGATATTACCTAACTGGGTAAGGAATAGACCCTTTGCTCATGAATGTTTAATAATACAGTGGTATCTCGAGATACGAGTTTAATTCGTTCCGTAACCTTGAGGCGTGAGAAACTGACACGCTCGAGTCTTGGTAAACTGGTGGGTCATGTGCAACCGGCCGATCCTTGAGATTACTCATATCTCAACTGTTGCTCGTATTTCAAAGCAAAAATCGCTCGTTTGACAGCTCGTATCTCAAAAATCTCTTATGTTAGGGCGCTTGCATCTCGAGGTACCACTATATATACAATTGAAGTCAATCTAGTGAGCTTACTGCATTGCACTCAATACAATAACTAAAATTTGGTCTCCACTAAAAGGAAGCTTTAATATCTGTTCTCTGAAAAAAAGCCTGGAGGAAAACAGAGATGCAACACTTAAAGTTACAGGCAATGTTTACAAGAGAATTCAAGATATTGGGGACGGGGGCAAGGGGGGGGCTGGGAATGCGTCATCAGAGGGATTCTTGAAAGATGACTACTGCAGAGCAAAGGGTCAAATGTTATCCGAAAAGGATGTTAATGGTAGGTCACACACATGTGAATAAGGCTTTGCTAAAAAACAGATTTGCAGTAAAAACAATGAATCTGAATGAATCTTTAATTTCCTAATAGCAGACCTATTACTTGAAGAGTGACTTGCAATTGAAATAGAAATTTTTTGATGTTTAGATGAACAGTGGGCATTAACAAACTTCTCTAGCAATATTGTTAGCCTTTAGCTAAAAAAGTCATTTATAATGTCTAGTCATTTTGCACAACTATCTCGACTAAGTCCACACTTATCAAAATAGAATAATCATTCCTTGCCCACTGTCATCATCCCTAGGGAATCTATGGAGTGGTATAACAAGCCATAAAACTTAAAGAGTAAATATCAAGCCCAGCTTGCATGCCTCACTAATTGAGCTTCAACCTCTGAACAAGGAAGTCACGTAGTCAGGGCATATACTAGGTTGTGGGCTCGATCCTCAGTGTGGGGTGTAGAGAAGAGTTCGATCCCCAGTGTGGGTTGTGCAAGAGATAGCTGATCAATGACTCTCTCTTATCATTGATGGTTCTATCTTCTCTCTCCTCCCTTTCTCTCTGAAATTAATAAAAATATATTTTAAAAAATAAATAAATTTTTAAAAAATATCAATATTCTTGATGAAGATAATTTCAAAGGCGACTTCTATGCTAAAACATGTAGGTATGTGGATTATACCAGTGTATTCTTTTGTCAACACTCACCAAACATTAAAGATCTCTGTCTTTAATTTTTTACCTTCATTTTGTAAAGTATTATGGAGTAGAACATAATATTCAAAAGGTTTTATAAGCTAAAGTATTCTGAAAAAATAGAGCATTCTAGAAACTTCAAAAATATGAACTTCTAGTAGAACAATATGGCCAATGACCCCTGACTTTGTAAGAATATAAATTTATTTTCTTGTGGCATTCAGAAAGATAAAAAAATTCAAGAAGCAGAACACTAACCAAAAATCTCTCTGATTCTGACTTCCAGGTTTATTTAAGGGAGAGCTCAAGAATCTAGACAAATACTTGGTTCCTTAAAGTTTCCCAACATCTTCACTGAATTATTTTATATAAATTGGGCCTTTGCTAGCCATTTAAATGGCTGGCCTAGTAGAATTATCACTTAAGACTGGTCTGTGCCTCAAAACACTTTTTCTAAAGCAACCTCTACAAAAGAAATATCAGAAAATCACTATAACCACATTAGCCCAGCAGGACAGTACCACTGGTTCTGTTAATTGAAGGAATAACAAGAGAAAGTTACCAGATATCTATAAGGCTGTTTAACAACCAGCATTTAAATGTATTACTCCTTCACCATAAGGGCTCTGAAAGTTTGCTCAGCAAAATGGTCTATCTCAAGGCCAAGATCTAAAACAGCATCTAATCCAAACAAATAAAATAAATATAGATACATATATGAAAATTATAATCTAATATGAGCCATATTAAATAACCATGTTCAATAAATATCTACTGAATCAGGCAGTAATAACCATGTTCAATAAATATCTATTGAATAGGCAGTGGTTTCTATTAACTAATATTTTTCTAAAATGGAAAGTAAAGTCATAATATCTTGGAGAAAGTTGAAAGGATGGCAATAAAGAGGATACCAGAACATGTGAACAACAAAACTGAGCAGACCCTGAGCCACACAGTCCAGTACTTGATCTAACAGTAGAGACAAGGGCTGTTGTGAAAGGACATGGCTTTTTCCCGACATCAACTCTACAAAAATATGGATAAGCTCCAAAACCTCCTACTTGCTATATTGCCCCATTATTTTTTATTATGAATTTATGCAAGTTATATTTTTTTTATTTATATTTTTATCTTCTGGGGACAACAGTTTATAACATTTTTTTCCTATTATTTAAGATGGTGATGCTTGAAGGTGGGGGGGAGAATTTGTACAGAAACTTTAAAACTGTATAAAAGTCTTAAAATTCAAATTGAAATTCTTATTATTAAAATGCACATTCAAATTCATGAGAATTTGTGTAAATAATTCTTTGCTGGCTTTATCCATGATTTCACAGGTTTAGCCAGAACACTGAGAGATGTCTTCTAGAAGAGCTCGCCATCGCAATGGTGTTTCAAATGCCCTTTATTGGGGCTTCTTTAACCTTTTCTATTTTTCTATTTTCTTAATAAATCTTTATTATTAAGATTATAATTGTTCCTCATTTTTTCCTCCCCATAGCTCTCCTTCATCCGGTTCCCACGCCTTCCTCTGCCCTTACCTACCTCCCCCATCTTGTCCTCATCCCTAGGTGTACGATTTTGTCCAGTCTGTCCCCTAACCCCACACCTCTTTCCCCAAGAATTGTCAGTCTACTCCCTTTCTTTGCCCCTGATTCTATTATATTCACCAGTTTATTTTGTTCATCAGATTTTTAATTCACTTGATTTTTAGATTCACTTGTTGATAGATATGTATTTGTTGTTCATAATTTTTATCTTTACTTTTTTCTTCTTCTTCCTCTTAAAGAATACCTTTCAGCATTTCATGTAATATTGGTTTGGTGGTGATAAACTCTTTTAGATTTTTCTTATCTGTGAAGCTCTTTATCTGACCTTCAATTCTGAATGATAGCTTTGCTGGGTAATCTTGGTTGTAAGTTCTTGCTATTCATCCCTTTGAATATTTCTTGCCACTCTTGTCTACCCTGCATAGTTTCTGTTGAGAAATCAGCTAACAATTATATGGGGGTTCCCTTGTAGGTAACTGTTTTTCTCTTACTGCTTTTAATATTCTCTCTTTGTCTTTTGCTCTTGTCATTTTAATTATGATGTGTCTTGGTGTGGTTCTCTTTGGATTCCTTTTGTTTGGGGTTCTGTATGCTTTCTGGACTTGTAAGACTATTTCTTTCACCAGGTGAGGGAAGTTTTCTGTCATTATTTCTTCTAATAGGTTTTCAGTATCTTGCTCTCTCTCTTCTTCTGGCACCCTCATAATTCTGTTAGTACGCTTGAGGTTGTCCCAGAACTCCTTATACTACCTTCATATTTTTGTGGGGTTTTTTTGGGTTTTTTTTGCTTGTCTGGTTGGGTGTTTTTTGCTTCTTTGTATTTCAAATTTTTGACTTGATTCTTATAATCCTCTAGTCTGCTCTTGGATCTCTGTATATTATTTTTTATTTCAGTCAGTGTATGCTTAAATTTTAGTTGGTCCTTTTTCATATCCTCGAGGGTCTCACTAAATTTATCAGCCTTTTCTAGAAAATTCTTGAAAAACCTTATAACTATGGTTTTGAACTCTAAATCCAGTAGTTTGATTTCCTCCATTTTTTTCATTTGTGACCCATGTCTTTGTCTCCACACTTTGGCTGTTTCCCTTAGTTAATAAGAGTGGCTTTGTGTGCTAGATATCCTATAGGGCCCTGTGGCTCAGCCTCTCCAATTACCTGAGATGGACATTCTTGGTGCACCCCTTTGTGGGCTGTGTGCACAGTCTTTTTGTAGTTAAGCCTTGATTGATGTTGGTATCACTGGGAAGAACTGACCTCCAGGCCAATTGGCTGTGAGGATCAGCTGTGTCTACAATATGAGATCTGTGTTAGAGACACCCTTATGAGGCAAGACCTGCTTCAGTATGGCTTTGGTGATTAGTGTGCCCCAAGTATGTCCCTTATGGATCTGAGGAGTTGTAATCTGGATGGTCCTACTCTGACCCCTGGGTATACTGGCTCTTGGATCTCCAAGGAGATGCTAATTTAGCCTCTGCCTGAGGCCACCCAGTAGGAACTATGGAGAGATCTACAGATTCCTCTCCTCTGTTTGGGTTTTGAAGGTGCCCAGATGAGGCTCAGCTGGGAAGCAATGCAAGCTACTGCAGGGCCTTGGGCCTTCTTTTGGATGCTCTGGATCTCACTGATTAACTGCAGTTTGTTAGGTAAGTTTAGAATTCAAAGGACCAGGCCATTCATATGCAAAAGCCTCTGTTCTCAGCATAAATGGGCAGAATCTCAGGGCAGAGCAAACTGGAGTTCAGAGCAGTTGGGAGCTTTTGTCTCCCTCCCACTTGAAAGACAGCCACGTACTCAGTTACCAGCCCTTTCCACAAGCACATGCACCTCCGTACCTCTGCACTTCCACAGTTCCTCTAAGTTTCAGTGTGCTTTTCTCTTTCTTTCTAGTTGTAGAATTTCCACGCAGCCAGTCTTCCTGTGGTTCTGGATGATATCCGTTTTGTCTTTTAGTTGTAGTTTAGAAGTTGTTGTGCAAGGCAGTTCAGGTGTTTACCTATGCCGCCATCTTGCTTTCTCTCCTAACGTTTTTTGTTTTTTGTTTTTTTTAATATATTTTTATTGATTTCAGAGAGAAAGGGAGAGGGAGAGAGATATAGAAACATCAATGATGAAAGAGAATCATTGACTGGCTGCCTCCTGCATTCCCCCAACTAGGGATCAAGCGCACAATCCAGGCATGTGCCCTGCCAGGAATTGAACCATGACTCCGATTCATGGGTTGATGCTCAACCACCGAGCCACATCGGCCAGGCTACCCTTCTTTCTTTCTAACCTGGAGATGCAAATATTGTATTTCCAGAAGATAAGCATCATGTTCTTAAACCTAAATAGGATAGTATTTTGGGTGCACTTTATGCTTTGTGATGAATAATTTTTACTGGACTTTTACTATTACAGTATGTGACCCTAGCAATATCTTCTTGAAAAGGTTAACAAGCCTTCTCCAAGCTTTTTCCAGGGTCTTTAATGAAAAACTCAACTTGTGTAGATTACTTTGATGTTTGTAAATTACTTTTTCTTTAATAAAGTGCCCGTGGAAACCTACAAATTCATTTGTGAGCTGGGTATATCTAAAACCTTAAACCTAGAGGCAAATACAAGAAAAGTATTCCAACTATACTATAGGTGACTCTTGAAAAAATATAGATTTGCCCTGTGCAGGCACGTAGACACAGATTTCTTTCAAAAAATTAAAGTCTGCCCTCCTTATTCCTGCATTTTGCATCTGTGGATTCAACCAGTTGGGGACTGAAAACAGTATTTTTAACCCTCAGCTGGGCATATACTAATGTGAAGGGCCGACTGTACACATTGTTCTGTGCCATTTTATATATGGGACTTGAGCATTGATAGATTTTGATACCCACAGGGGTCAGGAAACTTCTATCTGGGACAATTCTGGCTACTGTTTCCATGTTTTTACCTCAAGCTTCTAAAATGCACCTCTCCTGTGTAAGCCCTGAAGTTTCCCCTCCCTCGTGCTGTACTCACAGGCACAACCCTCACCTACCTAATCTCTCCTTTAGCCCATGCATTAAAAAGCACAGACTTAAGTTATTTCATTTATGTGTAGGATATAAAACAGAAAGCAATAAATGAATAAACAAAAAAATCTCATAGACAATGACAACAGAAGGGTAGTTATCAGAAAGGCAGGGGATGAGGGAGAATGAAAAGAATAAAGGGGACCAAATTTATAGTGATTGAAGGCAACTAGATTTTGGGTGGTGAGGATACAATGCAATACAGATGATTTATTATAGAAACTTATATAACTGTATTAACCAATGCCACCCCAATAAATTTATTAAAAAAGAAAAAGGCTCTGTCATAGATATTAGTCACAATTACTTGGGAGCATAGGGAAAAGTAAAAAATTGGACTTGAATTCTAGAGTCACAGTGTCCACAATTCAAATCCTGAAGCACAGAAATAGCTACATTGTCTTCATAGGTAAAATGGGGAATAATAACATCTACCTCATTGTACAACTATAAAGATTAAGTAAGATGCTTTAAAATACCTAACAACACATGCCTGGTACATAATGCTTAATACACAGTAGCATTATAAATACAGAAGAATTTATAGATATAACACAGTGAGGATTTTCACTGTTCATTGTAATGTAATGGAATGTCTAAATACCAAATAACTCAAGCTTTTCACTACCGACTGGTCTGTTCAAACTCAGCAAATTCAACCTGACCTGAGATCACTTTGTTACTCCAAAATAAAATTTTTGAAATAAGAATTTCTTCCCTTATGAAGTCAACCGAAGTACAGCATTTAAAGGGTAGGTAAAATGAGGTCTTTGCTAGCACAGCAAAAATTACTAAAACTTGCTTTTATCTACAAATCCTTAAATAATTGCAGCTGTAATGTCCTTAGAGATTGGAGAGCTCCCTGTCTGCCATCACGGTTGTTGAGACTAGCTGAAATGTCCCTGGTTCTTCAGACCTAAACAAGGGAAATGTGAAGAAACCCAGATGAGAATTCATCATCTTACTTCAAGAGAAAAAAACTCTAGTGGCAGGAGGGAAAGTTGGGGTGAGTCTTAATATTTTTTTATTTTTTTCAAGTGTGTACTTTTACTTATTTGGACTTTTTTTTAAAAAAAAAGTTTTATTTTTAACAATGATTTAGAGTATACTTCATACTTTTTCGTCTTTAATTGGAGTAATACCTACTCATACTAAGTCCATAATGCCTGTTTTCTCTGTTACTATGGAAGCTGATGTTGGGGTACCTACTTTTGTTAATTCTATATTCCTGAGGCTTAATACCATACTTGTCAGACAAATGGCAGGACCTCCATAAGTGTTCATTTAGTGAATGTAATGATTTCTGTGATAGCTTATTCAAGAGTTTACTTCTGAAAATAACAAGAGTTGTTTCAACTGCTTCTCTAACATTAGCAGAGGATCAAACCAAGGCCCAGAGTAATAATCCCTTAACACACTAATGTCTCTCACAGCTGAACAAACCCAGCAATTCTTTATTGGGGGCATCTTCCATGGGCCTTGCACTCTGCTCAGAAAAAAAGGCAATGTTTTGTAACAGAAGTAAACATGGCCTTTCAGCCTCCTACATGAAAAAAGATACAAGTTAGGAACTTATGAAGAATACCAAATAATCTGAATTTTAAAATACTACAATTTGCTGAAACTGGTTTGGTTCAGTGGATAGAGCATCGGCCTGCAGAATGAAAGGTCCCAGCTTTGGGGTCAAGGGCATGTATCTTGGTTGCAGGCACATCCCTAGTAGGGGCCGTGCAGGAGCCGGCTGATCAATGTCTCTCTCTCACCGATGTTTCTAACTCTCTATCCCTCTTTCCTATTCTCTGTGAAAAATCAATAAAATATGTATATAAGAAATAACTTTAACAAAAAATAAAATACTACAATTTGTCAATGGTTAAGAAAGATTCTTCCCCTTGGGGCTCAAACAGGTCACAGAGTCACAAGGGGCTGCCCTGGGAAGGACCTTCCTGATCATTCCAGGCCGGCCCCTACTTCATAGATGAGAAAACTCAGTCCTTTTGAAATAAAATGTCTGGCACAAGTTACACTCTCAGTGGTGTAAAAGCCAGGGCTAGAGTCTGGGTTTATCTGTTTTCAGAATTTACATCCCAACACACAAGGACATTAAAAAGATATGTGATTTTGAAAGAAAGGATCATACAGATTACACTTTTCTATTGTCTCTTCTATATAGTCTTATGCATTTATGCTAGATGTGAAGGCAAAACTTGATATAAATTTTCTGAATTCTTTTCCTAACAAAAATGTATGGTTCTAAATAAAACCTAAACATCATTACTGTTCTATTTAAATAAATACAAAAATGCCCTACCTGAAATGCTTTCTTGGAAAAAAATTTATAAAACTGGTGATCATTAAGAATTTTCACATAAAAACCAACAAAGTGTTATCATTTCTGATATAAGATGCAGCATCAAATGTATAACTAATATGCGGTTATTCCTATATATCCTCTCTCTCTCTCTCTCTCTCTCTCTCTCTCTCTCTCTCTCTCTCGTGTATTTTTAACTCAGAACATATAAAGGGCTCAAAAGAACTATAAAAATATATTTACAGTATATAAAAATTAAACTCTGACATAAATTACCTAACATGATATAGTAACTTTACATACTTAACATTCTTTTGCTTTCAAAGTGTTTATAAAGGCTCTTGCAAGCATGACTTAGTGGTAACTCTAAGAAAAGTTGTTCCAGTTAATATGATCTGATGCTCTCATTTTCTCAAAAAAGAGTTCCTATAACAAAAGGAGACATTCAAAATCATTCCACTGAGCAGGTTAAAGCTGTTTACTAAACTTTAGCGTGCTGTCAATTCAACCTCTAAAATACCACTTGGATCCATTCATGGCCACCCTAGATGAGTTCCTAATTACTTCCAGCCTCTAATGTTTAAATCTTTATCACCTGCTCCTACCACTCACTCTGCTTCTTCAGAGTTACCTGTGCATGGTATGAAGCCTGCTTCAAAAATCCTCCACTGCCTGGCCTTGCAATTATGAGCCTTTAGAACCTGATCCATTATTACTTTGAAGCAATATTTCCCTTGCACTCACCTGTAGGCTTCCCAATCTCTGGCATGCCCTAACCCTCACATTTCCATCCACCGGGATTGTCCTTTCCCCTATTTTCTCACTCAACAAAAATCTGACAGCTAATTCTGTAAAAATACAAAACCAAATAAGGTAATTTCCTCATGCTCACAGGGTGTGCCCAACTCCCATTCAATCTTTAAGACACATTTCAAGTTTCCATGAAGACTTCCCTAATAACGTAGCCAGGTGTTACTGCTGCCTTGTTCGTCATGTCATTTGCTATCTATCATTTTAGCATACTGTATTACTCTTCTGAGTAACTAATCACTTTATCCAAAAATCAGCCCACAAGTGTTGAGTATCTACTGTACCCAGGCATGTGCTAGCTTCTTCCCCCAGGTTATCTCATTAATGTCTCCTAAGGAGGTACATATTTCTATACTTTTTCTCCCTGCTGTACATACTCCTTGAGAGTAGGAATATCACTTTCCCCAGCCTTATCCTCTTGGTAACTTTCACAGTGCCTAGAACATAGTAGGTGCTCAACAAATACATGCTGAATGAATTAACAGACCTATAAATAAATTTGGGAGAAATTTTTTTAATAAGAAAGTATAGCTCAACACTACTCCCTGTCTTAATTATTTATGTATTATTTTAAAATTAATCAGCCCTACTGCCATTAGCACTATTTTAAAAAAGGCAATTAAAGAACAAGACACTTGCTGAAGATACTCTTCTTGTCACTCTGAAAGGTCTACTTATTAGCTCACTTGACTGCTATTAGGGAATTTCAAATAAAAGTCTTAAAAGTATGAGTGACCATTTTAGCTGCAAGGAATGCACATCGCATGCCCCTAATTCTGAAAACTATTGAAAAAGCCATCCAGAGCACTATGCATCCTCTTCCAAGCAACATAGCAGTTTTCCCCAAAGCCTGCCACCAGGTACAAACTTCTGTACCACATTTCACACTGAACAGGAATGTCTCCAAGAGTGCCAGACACTCTAAAAATGGTGCAGAAAAAGACACTCCAGTGTTGGAAGAGGACAGGGCATCCCAAAAGTCAGCACCACACTCTCCATCTTTGTATGAACCACTCTTGGACTTGCCAAATTCCTGACAGAGTAAAACTCCTCTCATCACAAACCATCCTGTTTAAAACTGAAATCCTGCACTCTCTCTCCTTCCTTTGCTTTATTTTTTCCTGTAATATATTACCACCTATCATATACAACTTACCTACTGGCCTCTTTTTCCCCACTAGGAGATACCCTCCCACATGGGCAGCATTTCTAACCATCTTATTATTACTAGTCCTAAAGACTAGAATGGAGCCTAGCCCACAGAAGAAGCTCAATAAATGTCTGTTGAATGAATGCTACAATTCTTTATTAATCTTTAAATGTTTAATATTACTCATTATCAGGATTCTACCAACCCCAAGAAGAACACTTGTTTTCTAAATCTTTTTTATATATAAACTAGAGGCCCAGTGCACAAAATTAATGCTTTGTTTTAGAACCATCATAAATTCCTTCAAACTTTCCTTAAAGTTCTGCCAGATAACTATAATTTATGCCATCATCCTAACCTATCACAAAAATGTAAAGCTATAAGTCTTTTTTTATATATATTTTTATTGATTTCAGAGAGAGGAAGTGATAGGGAGAGAGAGATAGAAACATCAATGATGAGAGAGAATCGCTGATTGCCTGGCTCCTGCACAACCCCTACTGGGGATTGAGCACTCAACCTGGGCATGTGTCCTTAACTGGAATACTTCTGTCCACAGGCCAACCTATCCATTGAGCCAAAACGGATAGGGCTAAAGCTATAAATCTTAACCAAAAATTTTTTAGAACTTTTGAGTTTCATTTCATGTTATCAGAGCAAATATTATTCTAGCACTATTTCATTACAATATAAATCAACTTTTTTAGGTAATTGTTACTTGTATAGCATTTATATATTTATAAAGCAAGGAAATAAGTACTAATTAAATTTCAAACTATCTTGAACATTATTAAATTTACCTAAAATACTCATTACTATTAAGTCAGAATAAACACACTAGCAGAGAAGTCATATTAACAAACCATAAAAGAAACTGGTTGGATAAGAAGTTACTCAGCAAATCAATATAATTTACTTTTCCTTCTAAAAATATAGTAGGAGTTAAAAGGATTAAGGTGTCACATATTACTTGCAGATTTAATAACTATATCACATTCGTAATAAATGATAGGCCCAGCACCACAACCAGTCTTCCAAATATTATGATCAAATATCTAATTTATACATTTTAAATTCATAAAGCATATATTTAAATTTTTCTCTGCATTAGCATTTTTTTTAATTCTTTATTGATTACAGTGTGACATATGTGTCTTTATTCCCCCACTACCTCCCCTAACCTCTCCTCATGCCCTCACCCCCCTGTTGTCTATGTCCATTGGTTAGGCTTATATGCATGCATACAAGTTGCATTAGCATTGATTTTTATGGATTTTTATAAAGGTAAAATCTGTTTTTGTGTTAACTCAGAAGTCCCATTACATAACTTAAAAATTTTAATTAATTCCACTTCTGAGTATTTAGCCAAATAAAATAATAACACTAGTTTGAAAAGATATATGCAGCCCTATACTCCTGTGGCATTATTTATAATAGACAATATATGGAAATAACCTAGGTGTCCATTTATAGATGAATGTATAAAGATGTGGTATTATGCAATGAAATATTACACAGCAATAAAAAAGAATGAGATCTTGCCATTTTTGACAACATGGCTGCATCTAGGTATTATGCTAAGTGAAATAAGTCAGGCAAAGAAAGACAATTACTGTTTGGTTTCACTTATACAGTATGTGGAATCTAAAAAGTAAAACAAAACAAAATGAAACAAAAACAGACTCACAGAAACAGAGACTAAGGAGATAGTTACCAAAAGGGATGGGGTATGTAGATGACTGAAAAGAAGAAAGGGAATACAGTCAGTAATCTAGAAAAATAAAAGCATAATAGGCAAATTAGACCAGAATTCCTTCCAGATGATCTTCTGGACAAAGCCAGGACTGCAAGGGAAGCCTGGGTCTTGAGTGTCAGAGGGAAACTGGTGCCAGCAGCCAGGGGAAGGAAGACCAACTCTTGTATGAATTTCATGCATTGAACCTCTAGTACTGTGGTAAGTTTACACGTGAAAGATAACTGCTAGAATTGGCATGGTGATCACATTGTAAAATATGAAAATGTTGAGTCACCTGAAACAAATGTTGCCAATATAAGATTGTATATCAACTATACTTAATTTTTTTAATCCAAAAGAGGACATAAACTTCTTGCAAAAATGATCTCATATACCATAAATGATTTTGTGACTTTCCTAAAATGATATCACTGAAAGTACTTGATTTATTTAATCATGTGGCCTTGTGTATCATGAAATCTAAAAATTCTGAGTTTCATTTAGTGAACAAAGTAAGCAAATAACCAGTATTTTGACAAAGGACTTAAAAATATAGTCCTTAAGTTATTCATACTAACATTTCCAAAAGTTATGACAACAGTAAAATTTATATATGATCAATTTAAACACTTGGGCATGAGTAACTACAGAATGAATGTCAGCTCAGCAAAGTCTATACAGTAAAGAAATAAAAATTTGGAGGATCATTGGCTCTCAGATCTTAGAGCTGATCTTCAGAGGGCATAGTGAAGGGAGCTGATTGTCTAATCTGTCTGCCATGAACCAGGAAGCCAGCAGGAAGGCTCTGGAGAGGTTAGGTATTACAGTGGGGGCAAACTAGTCACTGGCCTGTAGAACCTAAGTAAAAGTAAAAGATTAAGGATTACCTTAAGGTTGCATATGCAATATTCCAATAGAAACAATTAGCACCTTTGAGATATTGTAAACAAGCAGTCTCCTTTTTACAAACCAGCAACATTTTACTGTCCTTTCCCCAAACTGTGAAGAGAACTAGTAGGAGATCACCATTTCAAAATCTTTGTTTTGAACCCTGTATTTTACATCATGTCACTGAGCTGAATAAAAGGCCCAGCACAACTGTTGTTGTAACTACTTAATGCATTATCAGTACCTATTGGGAGAGACTCAAACTCAACTAGGGAAACACTAGACTATCCTATCAACTGCAATTCCTGAAATAAGAAGAAAGGTATCTACTATCCCTTTTAAGAAAATAATTCTATGGACCAGCACAAAGATTCTGAATAGATTATTATCCTTTCAAATGTGTAAGGAACTAACTCTCTACAAACTCTATTTGCCCAAACAAATGCTCTCAAGTCAGACAAGTTGCATTCTGAAACCTTCTGCTTCCAACTAAACACAACGTATTGAACTGCTATCACCATTCTCACACAAAAATTAAAGGTTTTTATTTCCATCTAGCTGCCACTTAAGATTTATAAAAAGTTCATTTTTCCTTTTGTCCTTATAACTCAAGTCCTCACTGAGCATATTTCTTCATAACAGATTACCAATTTTTGGTATTTTAAAAATCCCATCAAATTACACTCATATGATGTGACAATTAACTGTTAGGATGGATAAAAGAGGTGGATGCTTAAAGTCATTCTACATTCTAATACTGCACCTATCTAATTTAGGAAAGCTCCTTTATAAAGGTCCAAAGTTTTCTTCTTTAATCAGAACTCTAAAGACTAACTTTGAAAATATATTAAATTGGTTAGGCCAATAGATGTGTAATAGAATACAGAGCCTCTTGTCAGTACAGTGCAGAGGTAAAAAAAAAAAAAATTACTCCATTGTCTATACTTTCAATTTAATTTTTATTATGTTTATAAATTTAAAAATAAAGAGTTCATAAATAACTAAATTTCATATCTAAATCTGTATTCATAGTTTTCTAGAGGTAATGTTTTAATAACTAAAGACATAACCTCCTTGGATAAAATTTCCTGCAGGGTCTCCACGTACAGCTGTGCAAGTTGTTCTGTGCACAACACTAGGGGCACTATTCACATCAGAGAGCACAGATCTATACATTTATTATGATAATTTTCTGTTAATGGAGAGTAAAGTGTCATTTTCTTACCAAATCATTCTATTATGACAATTTTCCAAAATTTGAAACTACAGTATCTCAAGTAAAGGGTGCCTTTTCTAATACACACAAATGGAGAAAAACAGACTGGCCAGCTGCTGGTGCTACCTGTCTCCTGTGACTGCAAGTAAGGAGTTGGGGAATGGCCACTCCTAGATGAGCTCCTCTGATAAGGCATGCCAGACTTCCTCCCTGAACTATAGAGTGGAGGTTAGTTTCTCTCAAATGAGACATAAAAACACCAACCTGGAAAATACCATCTAGGGTCTTAACTCACTAATGTTTAGTCCACATACATTTGAGTGGATTCAGTCAGTTACAAGGTATGTGGTCACTGTTTCACTATAGTAGTTTCTTAATAAGGCCATCATGAGGCATCGCAAGCCACAAATCAGTTAAATCCCTCTCACAAATAAAGCTGTTAAGATTTCACAAACGTATTTCTACTGATTAACAGCAATGAAGAGTTTACACTTTGATGAACAAAACAAAATTTAACAGCCCTGGAAACTTGAAAGGCTCTTTTACTTAAGTTTAGGTAAAAATGCTGTAAGGCTGGGATGGTTTTTCCTAAAACCAGACTGTAATACACTTAAAGACATTTGATAAGCTAGGATGCTATGTAACAATGTGATATTGTCTTGCAATTTCTTCCTTTGTTTTCACATGATTCAGGGAACTATACCAAGGCCATGTTTCAGTTTATTATCTGTTGGTTACAAAAATTATATTATACTGCTAAATAAATTAGAAGTCAACTAGTAACAAAATAAAATGATTTCAAAGTTAATATGTATAATGTATTACATATAGCTTTATTCTAGTAATACATAACATTTTAGTTCTTTTATCTCTATAACTATTTTTAAAAAATCACATATTCCTGCTGTGAAAATGGTGCCATCAATAGACCAAAACTTTTTTTATGTTATTTTGGAGCTAAGCAATTTTCTACAGCAAAACACCAAATCAGAAGCCTTACACCTAGATCTTCCATTCACATGCCTGGGTCCCAGTTTCTTAGTCTAGGCCTTACTTTCTTTAAATTTAAAATAATAGATTATGCTACTCCAAGATCATCTATAGTATCTCTTTTGGAGCTAAAATTCTATTATTTGTCTTGGATGTAAGTTATGCAAATCCCAAAACTACTTTTTTTTTCATGTGGTGGCACAAATTTTTTAGTCATAATCTCCTAACATACTATATAATACTAATTTTAACTTTAGAACTTTATCATATACTTAGACTCAAGAAATAAAGTAACTGTGTATACAGCAATCTGCATGACAATGTAGAAACACAAAAAGAAAAAAAGCACTTTTATCTGAGCCAGAAAGCTGTTCTTTAAATCCTCAAGTGTTACAATTCATAAGGAGTCAAGACAGGTACATGGCACTGTGGAGTGATACAAATGCCATGAGGGAAGCATGAGAGGCAGATAAGAGAGCAGGAGTGGGAGCCTGGCCTCCTTCGCGTGGTAGCTTGGCCACTGCTTATGGGAAGAATGACCCTGGGAGGGTGGCCGAGCCTGAAATACAGTTCCCTCATCTAAAATGGAGACAATTCCTTCTGCATAGGTTGTTTCCAGGTACAAAGAGAGGGACCACTGTTATTCAGAGTTTGCATAACTGCTTAAAAACAGAATTTTAAGTTATCCTCATGACATTTATTTTCATATCCCACTTCATTGATAACCCAACCTAAAAAAAGAAAGTTTATAGTTTCTAATCCCTTTCATCTTCATATGCCTTCTTCAATAAACATGTGCCTGTTTTTCTTCAAATTGCAATTCTTCAATAAACTTCTTCTTTATCTATTACTATCTGTATCATGTCCCAAAATAGTAATATTCAAATACAAATTATAAACATTAAATTGAAATAAAGGGTGTCTATAGAAAAATATATTCTAAATAAATTGCTTTTGTCTCAGGTTGTAAATCTTTTAAATAAAAAAAATTTTTCTGGCGATCTAATGTAATCAATTTTTTATCATTCTCTCACAGTAAGATAATTACTAGCCTCTTTATTCTTGGGGAACTTTGAAATAAGATCCTAACAAATAAAACTTCTCTACTATGTAGAATATTTGATCCTGTGGTAATTTTTGGATAGAAATATCTTCTTTTATATTTGGCAGAGGTGATGTATTGAAATTTCTTACTAGCCTGTTAAATGTTCCTTTTCTACAAAGTGCCAAATTAAACTGTTTCTTGAATTTAAAAAAGAAAACTATGCACAAGCCTTCAAAATCTGTGCACTCGGGGGAGAGGGGATCCCTCAGCCTAGCCTGTGTCCTTCCACAGTCCAGGAGCCCTAGGGGAATGTCTGACTGATGGCTTAGGCCTGCTCTAGCCATGAGCCTAGCTTTTGTTGCACTGACCACCAGGGGGCAGCTCCTACATTGAGCTTCTGCCCCCTGGTGGTCCGTGCACATCATAGCAACCTGTCATTCTGCTGTTTGGTTGATTTGCATATTAGCCTTTTATTATATAGGATGTATTCCAGAAATGAATGTAGTTCAAATATCTAGATACCAATTCATATTTTCCAATTAATTTTCATTACAAGTTCACAAATGTCTCATAGGAGGAAAATAAATGGCCCCAATACATAATCTAAATCTCACATAAGAATCCTAACATACACTTCAAAGCAATTCTTTGTTAGTGTGTGGTCCCTATGCATTTAATTTTCCATCACAAGCTACGAAATAGTTAAATCAAATGATCAGTCATTACACAGGATCTGAAAACATTTATTTAAATACACAAGTAGATCTAAATACAGCAGAAAGTTAAGACCCATTTCACTGAAATTTTATATATCACTGGGCATGAACAATTAAATTAACATATTGTCCATGCCACTGCTATTACAGGTATTTACAATAACTTACTTGGTTGAAAATAAGTAAAAGAAAAAAAATAGCTGTTCAAATAAGATAAATTCTGCTTTGCACATTGGGTAACTCGCTAAATGAATGACCGGAATACTGGGTTCTGGTCTCACAGGAGCCACTGCAAACTCAGTGACTGGGTCAAGCCACTTAACTACCCTGAGCCTATTTACTCATCTGCAAAATAAAAATAATGATACCCTATTATCTATCTACCTCACAGAGTAGTTTTAAAGAGTAAAAGGTCAATGAATCACAATGTAAACTCTAGACTGTAATAACAAGTAAAAGTAAGCTATGTTACTACTGTGCCTTTAAGGGTGACAGCCTTATAATAAAGACTTGATGATTTGATGACTTAATGATGAGACTGTGCTAAAGATGGAGGAGGACTCTCTAAAGAATTTTTTTCCAAGGCTAGGAAGCTTGGGCAGAATAAACTAGTTTTGTAAGAGCAAAGGGGAACTTCCTGTATTTACTATAAGGCATCAGAAATGCAAATGAGAGCACAGTAACTTATTAATTGTGCAGAAATGAAACTACTTTAAATAAACATGTCCTAAATGAGACTGAGCTATAAGAGGGAGTAAGGAAGTACCCATCTTGACGTTTATGGCAGAGCCAAAAAGGATGGATATCTTCATCTGGCCAGCTCCTAGAGGGCAGCTAATGCCTTCACTTCTCAGGGAGGAAATGTTTGCTCTCCCCAACTCTGATAGCACTCAATAAAATGCATGACAGGTTTATTTTATGACCACAAAATTAAGAATTTGTAGTACCTTTTAAAGAAGTATGAATAAGAAAATTCCAAAAAGAGGAAAGAAAATGCCAAGTACCTTGTTTCATTTATGTGAAAATAAATCCAGTTCTAATTGTAATAGTATACATTGTGCTGATCCATAACATATCCCAGCTTTAGTGGTTGGGGAAGAAGATATAAGATAATAGCATCTAAGAAATAATTCTATTGTAAATTCCATTTTCTTCATTGATAATATGTCAATAAAAGTATGTTAACAATGATCTTTAAATAAACAACTGTAATTTGGCAGTTGTGGTCACTACAACATCTCTGTGCAGGAAACACTGCCAAGGCTTAAAAACATATCTGCGTATGAGGTAATCCCAGAATCACTCACTGGCTTTGCTTCAATCAGGGCAGGATTCATTTACAGGCCTCTGATCTTGACACTGATCCATTCCTGCACATGCAGAGCCTCTAATATCCAGTACATAGTATAAAACAGAGCAATTCAACAAAAACAAATCATAGGCACAGATCTAGGCACTCTGGACACAAAGATGAATAAAATCCAGATTCTACTGCTTAAGAAGGTTACTTTTTTTTTGAGATCTGAGGTTGCCAAGGCCATTCCTCTGAGATATTCATATAACACTGTGCTCCCCCTACCCCACCACCAGCACCACCAGCACCACTGGCTGTAACTTTCTGCTTACCATAGATACAGCAAGAACAAAAATTGTCTCTATTCCTAACAGATCCCTCATGCTGAGGAAGGTCTGTCTTCCTCCCTCCTGACTAGCCTAATTCTGCCTATTCATTTTATAGTATCTATTGAGATCCTAGCAAGTTGTAAGGGCTGAGGATACAGCAATCAGCAAAACAAAGTCCCTGATCTAATGGAACTTACCTAAACTTGGTGTAACACTGCTCAGTTCTGACCTATAGTCTCCAAAGTAGGGTTCTCGAACACCAAAACATAAACAAGACATAGTAGATAAGATATAGTAAGAAGAAAATATTAGAATTTTATTTATATTCAATTTATCTTTCTTATTTCTAAGCTATTATATTTTACTAGAGGCCCGGTACCCGGATTCGTGCACCAGTGGGGTCCCTCAGCCTGGCCTGCGCCCTCTCACAATCCAGGACCCCACAGGGGATGTCAGACTGCAGGCCAGGCTAAGGGATCCCACTAGTGCATAAATCTATGCACCAGGCCAGTTTCGGCCTGATCCCCTCAGGTAGGGCTGAGGGATCCCACCAGTGCATAAATCCATACACCGGGCCTCTAGTATGCATATAAGATCTTTCGTTAATCTCTTCCTGCCCTCCTCCTCCTGCTTCCCTCTGAGATTCATCAGTCTGTTCCATGTCTCCACACCTATGCATTGAGCATATGCCCCCTGGTGGTCAGTGCACATCACAGCTACCAGTCAAATGGTCAGTCAAATGGTCGCTCAGGCTTTTATATAGAGAGAAATTACATACATAATATATTAATACCTCAGTATATGTAACTTATAAACAAATGTACACATATCAAAGATACATGCTCAAATTCTTTTGCTGAGGAAGATAGGGCCACATTTAAAAGGTCCAGTGATGTCACTTGCTTAGATGACACATTTGGAATGAACTGTTTGGCTCAGGTAGGTTTAACCTGGGCTTTCCACCAAGTTCATTTTCTCCCTGATATAAATTCAAGGAACCTTTTGCAACAATACCTAAATACTAAGCAATACAGCTCCAAAAATCAGCTCCATCCTAATTTCCCCTTTGTAATCGTTTCCTATCACCCTATATTCACCATCCCTGTGTCCCATGAATATTATAGAATTGTTGTCTTTATTTTCTATTCCATATGTGGTATGTGTGTCATAACTATACTAGAAACATGCTGAAACTAGAACCACTATTTTTTTTAATTCTGCAAGCCCCAGAGTCCCTAATCTAGTTTTATATATTGTGAGTACTCAATAAACATATGTTGCATAAAATAAAGGCGATTCAAAATATGGAGCCAAAATTTACCCAACAGATATGATAGAGGATTATCATTTGCTTTATGAAAGGTGGCTCTTCTTTATAAAATGATGAGTACTGTATTATGTTCCTTTATGTAGCTCCCCTATGTGTACTTTACACTGATTATTTAATATGGGAACTGGGAATGGTAAAACTTTAAACTATAAAATCAGTAGCCATTGCTAATTTAAGGTCATTTAGAAATATAGATGAAGCATAATGAAATTATAATTTGTGAAACACTAGTTAAGACAAAACTTTTCAAGAAAACATCTTTAATGAAGAAAAGTACTAATTACCCTAATTCTTAAGATCTATATATTAGATTTAAGGTTATTTAGCTATATTTGACAAATATATCAGAAATTACATATATGGTCACATTTTTTAAAAATAAAGAAAAGAAAATCTTCTTCCTAATGATTCCTGTTCACAGTTCCCATGCAGTAAACATATCACTATCTGTGTGAAACAAGGTTTTCATATGTAAATCTCTATGTCCATATGTGATTGACCCACTTCTTGAAGCCCTTTCAAGCTATAGAAAACTTTTATATGAGTCTGTATTATTCATGCAGAGGCTGTATACAGGAAATTACTAAAATACAACAAAACCCTGAACCTTACAACGAATCAGAGCATGTTCTCTGGGACTACTAAAAACAGATAGCACCAAATGATATGAGAACACACGCCATATATAAAACTTACAAAGAAGTAGATTATTACTGTGAGGACGAGTAAATAATGAGATATGAATGCCTGTACTTCCATGATGCCAAAGAGCACCAAGACAAAGAATGGGAGACTCTCATGTTGTTATTCTATGTGTCTCTGTTCCTCTCTGCTGCTTTAATATCATCATTAGAGGCATTATTAATGTTGTGATCTTATGAATAAACTAGAGGCCCAATGCATGAAATTCATGCAAGGGGCTTGGCCAATCACAGCCCCAGCTACCTCACAGCCCCTGCTACTTTGCAGCCTCGTGGCCCTGCACACTGGTCACTCCAGAAGGCCTCCCGAAAGTTCGTTCTACTGTCCAGTCTAATTAATATATTAGCTATTTATTACATAGGATATTTTTGCCAGATAGGCTTCTTCTTTATGATTTCACCTATGAATGTATTTGTTTATTATCAAAAGCATCTATGGCTGCATTTGGAACATTGAGCACCATATTTCAGAAACATGATTTAAATCTAAATTGGATTGATATCCAGAAAGGATCAGTCAAAAGAAGGCCACAACTAAAACTGGGTGAAAAGGCAAAACATTCTGAGGTATAATAAACCAAACCGATAAAAAGAAGCTCTAATAAAGGTTTGATCAAGTCAAAGAGTAATCCCAAAATCAGAGCCCAGATTACTAAAACAACCAAACTCATGGGGCCTCCAAAATATGGCTGACTAAGCCATGAGACAAATCACAGTTGAAAATAGGGGTTGAAAACATTCCGGAAAACCTGTAAACGGATTAAAAATTATGCCCAATGCTTCTATCAATCTATAATTTGTCAAGGGTCATACAGAAATAAATGTTTACCTCTTTAGAATTTCATGTTGTGCTTTAATAATTAGACTAGAATCTTATTAACATACTCCTAACTAGTATACTTTATCTAAATAACAGTTAAGTATCTATAATAATAAAAGCATACCATGCTAATTAGACTGGACATCTTTCCGGACAAACCTGTGGCAGTAAGTGGGGTTTGAGGCAGAGGAGGCTGCCACAGCAGGCGGGAGCCAAGGCAGAGGCCCCTCGTCACCTGCCGCAGCAGATGGGGGCCAAGGCAGAGGCAGCCTCCGAAGCAGCATAGGCCAAGCCCCTTGCACAAATTTCATGCATTGGGCCTCTAGTAAACTATAATAGTTTATAATACTTTCATTGACACATGATTGGACCACTAGTTTGAAATCTAGTTCAAACATATTATTTTAGTCTGTATGCTTTTAACATGATTTGGTAGTGAAATTTTCAAATACTTCACTTCAAAACTGTTATCATTAGAGATTGCAACACTAATAGCAATAAATAAATAAAAAAGGAAAAAAGAAATTAAGAAGAAAGTTTAAAACACTTAACTAAAGCATATTTAATATTAGAAATCTTTGTCAAAAAGTCAGTGACCTTTTAAATAGACCAAAAGCCAAAGGGATACATTAATCCTAATATATAAAAAGCCAGGGGATGTCATGACCAAAACAACTGGACAGATAACTTAACAACAGGCTGTGTGGGGGCGACCAGACCAACGGGGGACAGTTGGGGGTGACCTGGCCAGAGCAGTTTGCTGACCACTGGGTTAGAACAATTAGCAATGGTTTATTGTAGGAGGATGAAACACAAAAAAATGGAAGCCCACCACCTTTGGTAAAATATCTAACAGCTAAAATAATGCAAGAGCATACTTTTAATAATGTATAGCATAGATATTTACATCTAGTGACCTTTTCCAGTGGCAGAACACATTTACTTTGAGGGCAATAGGGTGATAACCAAGGGCAGTTGGGGGCAATCAGGCTGGCAAGGGGGTGGGG